>CAOJBK012204670.1:0-22249 GCA_948294925.1 Codiaeum variegatum
ACATGCGACCTTGGAGTTCGCATATGGAAGCTAATGATATGTGAGTAGCCTTGATTGAGAAGTTTCGGGAGGTTGGCAAGAAGATCCTGTGGGAGACTAGAGGACGTGCTCCATTGAAGGAGGGATGGTGGTGGAACGATACGGTCCAAATAGAAATCAAGAGTAAACGGGAATGGTATAAAAAATTACCTTACTATGAAAGTGGAGTTGCGTATGAGCAATATAAAAAAGCAAAAAAAAAAAAAGTAAAGAAGGCAGTGAGGCAAGCTAGAGCATAGTTTTATGATAAGCTATATGAAAAGTTTGGGATGAAAGAAGGCGAGCAGGAAGTCTATAAGCTGGTAAAGATGAGAGAGAAGAGATCACGAGACCTAAACCAAGTTAAGTTTATCAAGGATAATGAGGATAAAATTTTGGTTAAGGAGAAAGATGTTAAAGAAAGATGGAGGAGTTACTTTGAGGGCCTTTTCAATAAAAGTCGAGATGGAAGCCAGATAAGTATGGATCATATGACAATTGAGAAGATTATGAACTACACTAGAAGAATCAGATCCTCTAAAGTTAAAAAAGCATTGAAGAAAATGCAAACAGGTAAAGTAAGTGGCCCAGATAAGATCCCTATCGAAGTGTTGAAATTCTTAGAAGATATGAGGGTGGATTGATTAACTCAATTATTCAACAAAATTTTGATATCCAAAAAGATGTCAAATGATTGGAGGAGAAGTATTGTAGTTCCAATATTCAAGAATAAAGGAGATATTCAAAATTACTCAAATTATAGAGGGATCAAACTCATGAGTCACACCATGAAGTTATGGGAGAGAGTTGTAGAGCAGCGTATCTGGAGTTGCATATCTATCAAGGCTAACCATTTTGGCTTTATGCCTAGAAGATCCACTATGGAAGCAATCTTTCTTATTAGAAGTCTGATAGAGAAATATCAAGAGATGAAGAAAGATCTACATATAGTGTTTATTGATCTGGAAAAAGCGTATGATAGAGTGCCACAAGATGTTTTATGGTGGGTTCTCGAGCGTAAGAATGTGTCAGTTAGATACATTCAAGTAATTAAGGATATGTATGATGGGGCGGTTAGTAGTGTATGTATGGTCGAAGGTGATATAAGAGACTTTCCTATCACGATTGGATTACATCAAGGATCAGCTTTAAGCCCTTATCTTTTCACTATTATTATGGATAAATTGAAAAAGGACATACAAAAGGAAATCCCTTAGTGTATGATGTTTGCGAATGATATAGTGCTCATAGATGAGACCCGAGAAGGAGTTGAGGAGAAGCTAGAGCAATGAAAAAGTGCATTGGAGACGAAAGGCTTCGAAATTAGTCAGAAAAAGACTGAGTATATGCATTGTAAATTTAGTGAAGGTAGTAGGAGGGAGCAGATGGACGTGCGTTTAGAAGGCGTTGCCATAACTAATAGCACACATTGCAGATACTTAGAATCTATCTTACAAGAGGATGGAGGTTGTGAGGAGGATGTTGCTCATCAGATCAAAGCGGGGTGGATGAAATGGATGAGTGCTTCTGGAGTATTATGTGATCAAAAGATTCCACATAAACTAAAAAGCAAAATTTTATCGCATTACGGTGAGATCTGCTATGATGTACGAGAGTGAGTGTTGGACTATAAAAGCGCAACAGGTCTCTAAACTTAGTGTGGCGGAAATGAGAATACTAAGATGAATGTGCGGCCATACTAGAATGGATAGAGTGCGTAATGAGTATATCAGAGATAAAGTTAGAGTTGCTTCCATAGAAGACAAGTTAAGAGAAGGGAGACTAAGATGGTTCGGGCATGAGCGACGTAGACCTTTAGATGCACCGGTTAGAAAATTAAAGCACCTTAGAGTAAATATGGGTAAAAAAGAGATGGGTAGACCTAAGCTAACTTGAAGTAGAGTAATTCAACATGATCTTGAGTTCTTAAACATTTATGATAATATGATTCACGATCATTTCGAGTGGAGAAAGCGAATTCATATAGCCGGCCCCAATTAATTTGAAATTAAGGTTTTGTTGAGTTAAGTTGAGAATTTAATACTTAATGTCACTAATTCTCATTTTTTTAAAATCATTTATAGGGCACTAGAATTCGATCGTGGTATGAATCTACAGACTATATCATATTACTAATTAGAATGCGCATTTGCTGTGCAGTAATTGTTCAAGTATCAATCTGTGAAAGGTAAAAAGAAAGAAAGGAGAAACAATACAAGTAATTAAATCAATGGCAATGATGAACCATTTGTAATGGCAATGGTAGGTCCGAATATGAGCCATTCACAATTTGGTGAAAAATCCACTTTTAGCTGCCTCATTGTAATAGATTCCATTCCAAATTATTTTAACCGTTGGATCTTTGCAAGATTTGGCTATGATCACTTCCTTTCCATTCACAATCCTCTTAGCACCACATCTTGCCAAAGTGGTATAGTTATACTTGCCACCATGACCACAACATGCTATAAAAAGGATTCTTGAATCCTACAAAAATTAATTATTTAGTGTTAAATCTAATCAATTGTTTTAAAACTAAATCAGGGTAAAAAGCTCTTGTGCTACCTATAATTTACCGTTAATTTTATTTTGCTCGTTTACCAAAAATTTGTTGTCGATTGTCCACTCACTTTTTAAAATGTTTTCATTTGTTTCGATAGACATGTTTTCTAATCGGTAATATAATATAGCATGACTCATCATCAATTATTGACATGTAACTTCCAACATGACATATTTTTATTATGACATGCATCAATAATTGATGATGTGTCATGCCATGTCATTATAATCGAGTTGTAAATATGTCGGTCAAGACAAAAAGAAACAATTTTTGAAAGATGAGGAGACAATTGATAAGAAATTTTCAATTAATGAGCAAATTAAAAGAAACAATAAAACTTAGTGTGTTTTTTTAAATCTCATATCGGAGATTGAACTGGTCCCTTTACCAATTTGCGGTTTAATGGGTCGGATCGGTTCAATTTCCATATATAGTCAGTTAATGGTAATTACCGATTCTTTTGGCTTGGGTGATGAGAGTATACTTGACAGAGTAAATGTCAACATAAGTAATGGCAACCAAAGGAAGGTCTTTTATGAGTTGAATTACTGCTTCTTTCAATCTATGGTTGAAATATTGAGCAAGTTCATTATATGGACTGGCACACCCATATTTGTCTATTTGAGCTGCTCTGATTAGAAACTGGTCCATTGTCTATGGCAAGCAGCCCAATGGGCCTGTATTATGGATCCAAAATGATCTTTCTCCTTCAGCATATAATGACTGCAAACACCACCCAAAAAAATGTCATCATTTTTACATCAAAACTTTATGTTTTTAATGATTAAAAATCAATTCAGTAAAATCTAAAATATCTTATTGTGCCCGAGATAAAGAAAAATCTCATATCTGTAGGTCAATTGACTGAAGATAGTGAGTGTATTATTATTTTTTGGTCTAATAAATTTATTGTTAAGGATTTTCAAGGAAGAGTGATTACTAAAGGTTTCAAGAAGGGAGATCTATATGCTCTATTAGAAGTAAAAAATGTTGCATTCATAGCCATTGCTAATGGAGATTTTACTTTGTGGCATCAACGTTTAGGGCATGCAAACTTTGAGTTTTTAAATTTCTTACAAAATAATAAATTGATTCATGTTTCAAACTAGAGAAGGGGAACTATTTGTCCTTATTGTCAGATGGGGAAAAGTTGCAAGCTACCTTTTAAATTATCTATGGGTATTTCTAATCATCCACTTGAGAAATTGCATTGTGATTTATGAGAACCTACTCCCATTTCATCTTGTCAAAATTTTAATTATTATACTGTCATTATTGATGATTTTTTAAGATATTCGTAGATAATCCCTTTAAAGATGAAATCAGATTTCTTTGAGAAATTTGTTAAGTTGCAAAAACTCATTGAAAATCATTTTGATAGAAAAATAAAGATCTTTCAAAGTGATGCAGGTGGAGAGTTTACTTCAAAGAAATTTCAAGAGCACCTTCAACAATATACAATACAACAACAATTTTCTTGTCCTTATACTCCTGAGTAAAACGGTGTTGTCGAGAGGAAACACCGCCACATCGTTGAGACCGGTTTAACCCTATTTTTTCAATCCAAACTTCCTATAAAATATTAGGTTGGTGCTTTCCTCATTGTTGTCTTCTTAATCAATACACTACCATCTACTAAATTAAAGATGGAAAATTCATTTTCTAAACTTTTTAGGATTAACCCCGATTATGGTATTTTAAGAACTTTTGGTTGCTGGTGTTAACCTTACCTTCGAAACTATGGAAATGACAAATTCTCAAGAAAAACTTATCCTTGTGTATTCATTGGATACAAACCAATGCATAAAGGATATAGATGTCTTGATCCTACTATAAATCGGGTGTATATTTCTAGACATGTAGTCTTTGATGAAAGCAACTTCCCCTTTTTGAAAAGACTGGGTTTACACTTGCTTCTACACCTGAACTTGTGTCATATACTAATCAAGAGGCTTGGATGCAAAATGGAATGGATCATACTATCATTAATGAGTTTCATGATTTAGAAGTACAACACTCAAGAAGAAAACCCATTATAATTGAAGATTCCTCTAATGCACCACAAGGCAATGAAGGAGAAAATGATCAAGAATCACCTTTAAATTTGGTGGAATCATCAGCTACTAAAGGAGAAGAAGGAACGGTCCAAGACACTACTTCAAAAATGGTGGGATCCTCAACTAGTTAAAATGCAAGACATGATTTACCAGTTCCTGCACATTCCCAAGAAAAGGAATCAAATAAGGGTCTCATTCAAATTTAATTGAATCTCCTCCAAATTTAATGGAATCTTCAGCTAGTGAAAATGCAAGCCATGATGTACCAGTTCCTGCACAACCTTAAGAAGATGAAATAAATCAGTCTAATAGTTCTTTTAACCCTCCTTTTAGTTTTAATGATTTTAGGGACATATCTAATAATTTGGTTATTGATCTAAATATTCCTTATGCATGTAATATGGATGAGCAATCTAACAGAATGATAACAAGATGCCAACTTGCTCAAAATCCTAATTTAGATTGTGACTTAGCTAGTGAAACACAAAAGATACGAGATCGAAAGTAACACAATCCTACTGCTCTTACATGTTTAGTAGAAATGGAAGAGCCAAAAACATGGAAACAAGCTGTTACTATTCCTCATTGGCACAGTGCCATGAAGGAAGAATTGTTGGCACTTCATTCAAATAAAACTTGGACTCTTGTACCAAGACCTCTTCACTCTAATGTGATTGGCTCCAAATGGGTGTTCAAAACAAAGTTGAAACATGATGGAACCTTAGATTGGTACAAAGCTAAATTTGTAGCACAAGGCTACACTCAAGTTCAAAGAATTGATTATTATGAAACTTTCAGTCCATTTGTTAGAGTTACAACCATACGTCTTGTGCTTGCCATTGCCATATCTTGTCAATGGACTCTGAAACAACTTGACATTAAAAATGCTTTTCTTCATGGTAAGCTGCAAGAAACCGTCTCCATGGAATAACCTTTTGGCTTCAAAAATACCCAATTCCCCCACTTTGTGTGCAAATTACATAAGTCCATATATGGACTCAAACAAGCTCCAAGAGCTAAGTTTGGTCAGTTATCAAAATTTCTTATTCATTTTGGATTTATATGTAGCAATGTTGATTCCTCTTTATTCATGTTTAGAATTAATTCTATTATTATTCTCATGTTGATTTATGTAGATGATATTGTGTTAGTAGGGAATGATGATACACTCATACATCAGTTGGTTCGTGACTTGGAAAAAGAGTTTGCAATCAAAGATCTTGATCAACTTCAATATTTTCTCAATTTTGAATTCCATTATACTAATATAGGACTCACTCTTTCTACAGGAAAATATTCCAAGGATCTATTAATAAAAGCTAGATTAGAGAAAATTCTCATTTCAACACTCCAGTGGCATTAAAGACTCAACCTACGGACAAGGATAATGTAATATTTGATGCTAAAACCTATCGAATTCTTGCGAGAGCTCTCTTATACCTTATGCACACATGTCCAAATATCGTTCAAGCTGTTCACAAAGTTTGTCAAAGAATCCAACAACCAACTATTGGAGATTACAAATGTGTAAAATGAATTTTACGTTATGTGAAGGGAAGAATAAATTTTTATCTTCACTTCACTCAGCAAAGTTTGTTTAATCTATATGGTTTTTGTAATGCGGATTTGGCAGGTTGCCCAACTATAACGAGAAGCACATCAGGCTATTGTATATTTCTTGGAAGTAATTGCATATCCTAGACTTAGAAAAGGTAACCCATCATCTCAAGATCAAATACTGAAATAGAGTATAGAGCCATGGCAGTAGCTATAACTGAAATTACTTGGATCACTTTCCTTCTCAAAGATATTGGGATTCAACTTCATCAGTTACCTCAATTATTTCTGACAATTTAAGTGCACTATACATGACAGTCAATCATGTGTTTCATCCTCGATCTAAACATATAACCATTGATTATCACTTTGTTAATGAAAAGGTGGCAATTGTCACTCTTGTCAGTCGATTTGTTAGATCACAACAACAACTAGTAGACATTTTTACCAAGCCCTTAGCAAAATGACCATTTTAAGGTCTAAGGAACAAGCTTGGAATACATTATTGCATTCCTTCCAACTTGAAAAAGGGTGAAGAAGTATAAGGGAAAGGTTACCAACCAAGCGCCAAACCACGCATCAGGTTGAAAAAGGGTGAAAAAGACATATAACAAGATGCAGGACATATTGCATGACAATGCATCTGACCATGCACCATGCACTAACTTTTTAACGACTAGAAATCTTTTATTTCCTAATTTATTTGATTTAATAGGCTATAATCAAGGTTACCATTGATGACCAATTTATTGCTTTCCTTCTTTATGTTTTTCTTCCTTTTATTTCTTGTGTGCATCTTATATATATTAGAGAGGATTTGTCTTATTTTTTTTCTATGGAATGAGATTGTAAATTGGTTCTTTTCTAAATTATTTCATTATCTCTCTAATCTATATCCTCTTTATCGAGATCACATAAACAAAAATTAAAGGGGATGTCTTTAGATAACCAATCCAATGCTTAAGTCATTATACTTTTCGAGCACAAATGGAATGAAGTAGAGAAAATCATCATTTATATCGCAAATAATTAGTCAAGTTTCATATCTACCCTAGTTTTGAAAAGTTTTCAATTTGATTTATAACTATTCATTTCATTTCAAATACATGGTGCATGTTGAAGCATGCCATGTACCCTACCAAGTAAGCTTTAACTTGTGACACTTGTCATGTATGGTAGAGTTGAAATGGAATGAATACTTCATATACCAAATTGAAAGCTTTTAAAGATCATGAAAAAAATGAAAATTGACTAATTCTCTAGGGTATAAATGATGTTTTTGCTAGTAAAATATTAGTAGAATTGAGAGTGATTAAAATTTTTTCTTTGAATGGATTGGGTATTTAAAAAAAAAGACATCTAATGATTACTTTTCTGTAATTCAGGAGTGGTGAAGATGAGGCTTCAACCGTCAAAGCACATCTCTAGTAGTAGTGTAATTTGTGATGCATAATCCGAAGCATGTTGGCAAGAGTAACATCAATAGGTAAGAGGTGGAAATAGGTTCAATAAACCTAATGAGGATGATCTCCATATCACTCATAATGTTCCTTTGGTTAATGTTTGTGGCACATCATGCTTCTATCATGTAAAGATAATGTCTATGTCATCTTTTGGCAACTGAGGTTGCTTAAGCTAGACCTTTTTAGGATACAAGTCTTTTAGGTTACAATAAGTATAGAAAAGATATAGTATTGGAGTGGTATGATTTAAGAAGGATAATCTCGAAGTCATCCTTATAGTATTGTGGGTTGCATAGGATCTAGATCTAAAAGGATCAAGTCGTCACATGTCCCCCAATAGTGTCATAATTGAAGATTATGGCTTTATTCTCTCTCTCTTTTTTTATGGTTATTTTAGTTTGAACTGGTCTCAATTATATATCCTTTGAATTGATGAGAGATCTTATTTACAAGTAAGATAACTCTCTGGATGCACTTTTAGGAGTGATCCCCTTTACGGATTGCACTCAACTTGAGAATAATCTAATATAATATTACATCATTAGCATGAGGTGAATGATAAGATCAATAGAGTAAGGTGGATGATATTTGGATTATTAGTGTAAGGCATGTGATCTTTGGATACAGGTTTTGAGAGATCTTATCTAACAGTTATGTCCTTGTCAAGAGGCATATGATTTTTGGATTATGCTCATTTTTGGGTAAGATCCTTGGTGAAAGACAGGTGATCTTTAGGTCATTCTCACCTTTAGAAATATCTTATATGCTGAGGTATTAATGATCTTTGGATCATACTAACCTTTGGGAGGATAAGATCCTTAGTGGGAGGCGAATGATCTATGGATCATGCCCACATTTGGAAGGATTTTATAAAAGGGTAAGATCCTTGGTGAAAGACGGATGATATTTGGATCATGCTTATTTATCGAGAGGTAAATGTCTTTGGATGATAAGAGGATGATCTATGGATCATGCTCACATTTGGAAGGATTTTATCTAAGGATAAAACCTTTAGCGAAAGACGGATGATATTTCGATCATGATAACCTTTGGAAGGGTCTAATTTATCAAGAGGTAAATGTTTTTAGATCGTACTCACCTTTTGGGATCTTATCTACTGAGAGGTGGATGAGTTTTGGATCATGCTCTTCATTGGAGTGGTCTTTAGTTTTAGGCTAGCAATCTAAGGATCATGCTCACCCTACTAGTTTCCAACTCTTTGCAAATAATCTTATGATCATTCTCACCATATGAGTTATTAATTTCTTTGACTTCATATAAGTATATTTATTTTTGCAAATGATCATGTGTGAGTAGTGGTATGATCTTATCTTGAAGAACATGATGATGTGTGGATCATCTTTCAAGATGATATGCAAATCATTTCAAAGATAACTTAGGGATCATTTCGGATGGATCCTTTAGGATCCATGCCATGACATGTCATTCCATAAGTGTCTTAGTTAAAGACTAACTCTTATCTATTATGAGGTGATGTTGGGTTCATCCAAGGTTAGTTGATGTCAAGTTCATTCAAGATAAGATGAGGTTGAATTCATCCATAATAAGATGATGTAGGGTTCTTCTTAGGCGACCTATGGTTACATGGTGATGAACCTTGCTAGGATGATGTATCATTTGTCCCCTGTAAGTGCTTTAATTAAAAACTAAGGTTTTATTCTATTGAATGATCCAGTGTTTGTATTACACCGCAGGATCCACTGTCCATTTTCTCTAATTTTTTTTATTTGTAAGGTCCTTTTAAAGACGATGTAGGATCCTCTTATAAGTGATGTTGGATCTCTTATATTTGTCTTACCATGGGCGACCTCCCCTTAAGTTATAGGTGACCTCATTTGAGGATGAGGTGCTACCCTCTTTCTGATTATCTACCTTACCTATGAGTAAGGCCTTATGTTATAGGTAACCTCATCTTAAGATGAGATAATACTCTATTTATGATGATCTACCTTACCATAGGTAATGCCCTGATTTATCGGTGACCTCATCTTAGGGCGAGATGTTGCCCTCTTTAGGATGATTTAACCTATCCATGGATAAGATAAGACCTTAAGCTAGCAGTGACCTCATCCAGAGATGAGACATTACTTTCTTTGTGATGATCTACCTTATCCATCCATAAAACCTTGAGTTTTAAGTGACATCATCTTAGGATAATGTGTTACACTTTTTATGACGATCACAAGGTCTTTAATTCTTTGTTAGAGGTTTGAATAGTTAAGGGTGTGTTCCACACTCATTACATCAATAATGTCTCAATGACCTAAAAATAACTTAGAACTAAAAATTCCAATGTCCTAGAAGTAACTTAGAACTATAAATTAACTTTGAATGATGTGAAGCTCGACCCTTGAAGAGTTAGTAAGATCCATTCTGATAAGATATGGAGTTTAGCATTCTTGGAGCTTGTAAGATACTAAGATTTAAAAAAAAAACAAAAGGGGATATCCTTAAGCAGCTACTCTTAGGGGTGTTCAAAATCTGGGTCGGACCGTATCAAATCGGTTTTATTCGGTTCGGTCTTTGGGTTTAGATATTTAATTTTTAGAGTTCTAGTCTGGTCCAAACTTGAAAAAGGCCGGTCCGGTCCAAATCCAGAAAACTTGGACCGGACCGTTTCAAATTAATTAATTTATTAATTAATTTTCTATACAAAAAATTGAATTTTTTTTATTACCGTTCCTGTTCGGGGTTTGGATCGGTATTTTCCAGTTCAGTCTTTGGGCCATAAATATTGAAAATCCATATTCCGGTCCAATTCGATCCATTCTAGACCGGTGAACAGGCCTAACCACTATGATACTTAAGTCAGTATATTTTTTGAGAGCAAATGAAGAATAGAATATTAAGAGAGTTGAGAGTATTTAATCTTTTCCCTGTAAATAGACATAGTATTTAGAGGGAGACTTCTCACATATACTTTCTTATAGTCCATGAGCGATGAAGATAAACAAAAAATATATTAGCAAAACACTAAAAAAAAAGTAAATGCCAATAGGTTTACACTTGAAAATCATAAACAAATATAAATAACAAAGTGATAAAAAAATTACACAAAATAGGAGGATTTTACTTGAAAAATAAAAGAGAAAGATAGAAAAAAAAGCATTATAAACATTACTAAAATTGAGTTTTTATTGTACAAGTGACAAGGAGAGAACACTTCAGAATTATATTTGACACATTATATTTGCCAATGCATATTCGAATATGGAATGTGAGGCTATAAACATTAGTTACTTATGTCAGACTATGCTCTTTGGGGACTTATTCATTATACAATAGTTAATATAAAATTAGTTTGTTCTTTATAATTGATATAAATCTATTTAAATTGTGATGCTATAAAAATCAATAATAATAAAAATTAATTTTCATTTAAGTATTATATTTCTTTGGGTAAATTATAACATGGTTCTTAATGTTTGATTAAATTAACACTTCCGGCTCTCTATTTTGCCAAATCCACATAATAGTGCATGTATTTAACACCTGGGATAAGGGCAAGGAGTTGGGCTAGTTATTCAAAACACTTAGACTATGTTTAGTTTGTGGAATGAAATAGATGTGGAATAGAATTACAATTCTTAAGAAATAGAATAGGAAAGAATAGAATAGTTATTCTTAAATAATTCTAATTCTGTATTTTGGTTCATTAATTTGAAATAATTATTGTTAAAAAAGATTATAATTAAAATTATATATCTTGATATATTTATAATACATATAAATAGTGATAATGGTGGTAATGATGGGTGAGGTAGTGGTGGTGTAAATGGTGGAGATAATAGTGGTGAGTGGTGGTGGATAGTAGTTGTGATGGTTGGTGGTGGAAGTGGTGAGTGGTGGAGGAGGTGGTGGCAGTGGATGGTGGTGGATGGATGAGATTGAAGTTTTGAATAATAAATTTGTATTAATTTTATTGTATGGAATAGGAATTCTTTAGTTTAGCAAAGAATTGGTATTCTATCAAATTGAAGAATAGCAATTCCATGGAATAGCTATTCTTTTGTCTAAATTTGAATCAAAGTACGGAATAAGTATTCCATATGGAATAGCAATTCTATTCCTTCCATGAACTAAACACAACCTTAAGTTCGTTCATCCAAAATTTGAAGAATATTTTGAAATATTACATTAAAATTTGAGAAATATTCTAGAATATTCTGTTAAATTTAATAAAATATACCAGAATATGTCACAAGATTTGGATGAAAGGACTTAAGAATTAATATTTTTCAAACTATAAGAACTATTCTATGGATTTAGAAAAAATAAAATAATGAAAGTGTGAATTTAGTCAAATATTATAGCCTTTGTTGTCATTTACCATATTTCTTATTTTGTATACAATAATTATGATTTACTACTAATAATTTTACTAGATACATTATATTAAATTTTATTTTAGTTTATCATTATAAAGGAAAAAGTATGCTCTCTTTAGGTAACTCCAAGGAGAAGGAATCGCCACCACCTCTTACGAATGACCGAAACCCTAAGAAAGTCTGGCTACGTGACGATCAGCAGCCTCCCCCTGATCTGGATACAGGAATTATCCCATCTTATAGGGACAAGTTAATTGCTAATACAAATTTAGGCTTAGATATGGATTTTGAAACATTGATGATACCTCAGAGTCTAATATGGAAATGGAAACTGATACTATGTATAAGGAGAATAATGATCCTAATACGACTAATCATGGACAACCTAAGGGTGACTTCAAATTGGGAAAGTTGGGCAATAAGAACCCTAAATGGCATGGAGAAGGTATACACTTATCTAAGGATAAGGATATGCCAAAAGTTTCTATTTTAGAAGAAGCTAAAGCTCACCTTGCCAAGCCATGGGAGTTTTCAATTATGATTAGATTGATGGATAGACCCATTGGATATAAGGCTTTGTGTCCAAGGTTACATACTATGTGGTTGCCAGTGGGTTTTTACAAGGTGATTGATCTGGAGAATAACTTTTTTGTTGTTAAATTTGATAAAAAAAATATGATTATGTTCATGCTCTCCTAGATGGTCCTTGGGTCATTTATGGCCATTACTTGTCAGTTCAGCCATGGTCTCCCTCTTTTAGCACACAAACGGGTCACCCTGCCTCTTTGGTAGCTTGGATTAGATTCCCTAATATGCCTTTGCATTTCTACCATAAATGAGTTCTCTCAGTTATAACTCGCGCTATTGGTGAATTGGTAAGGATTGATTACATGACTAAGAGTAATTCTAGAGGAAGATTTGCTCGTATTGAGATTAAAATCGATATCACTAAACCGCTAATTTTTTAGTTCATTATTGATGATAAGATACAGTGGATAGAGTATGAAAGCCTGCCGAAGATATGTTATGAATGCAGTTATGTAGGTCACATTACTCAACTATGTCCTACTTGAAAAGTTGATTCTAGGGGTGAGATAACGCCAATTGAAATACCAGCAGTCCCTAAAGACTCTGATGAATATGTCTCTAATGATGTTAACAAATCCCCTTCTACGACTAAGGAAAAATCTAAGTATAGGGAATGGATGCACGCTCCTATTCGCAAGAAAAAATCTTAAGCAAAGAATGATGCTAAGAAGAATGATGGTAGTAACAAGGAGAACAACCATGGGAATCATTTCAATGATTTGGCTACCTCAGAGAATAATGTCTCTGATGATGTTACTCGAAATGTAAAGGCCCCATCTATTTCAGCTAATGGGAAATCCAACTCTCAAAAATACATTGCGAAGTCTATCAATGCATCCAATGGTAAGGTGTCAAATTGGCATGTTGGAGAGAGTAGTAAAGGTAAGAGAAAGAAAGTTACTTTAGAAGAATCTATTGTGGAGAAGAATAAAACTATCATGCCTTGTAGTCTAAAAATCAGGTGTTTTGGTTGTTTGGGATACCAATGCAGAACTGTTTATTAACAATGCTCCCAATAACGTGAGTCCCCCTTCCAAAACTAATATTAGCAGTACTACCAATCACACTGCTATTGTTATTCCCAAACCGACAAAAGGAAATTCCCAAATGGATGTGGAGAATGTTCCATTAGTGAGTCCGGGCAGCAACAGTCCCTCCAAGAAGCCTCCTAATAGAGGGAAGAGGGGACAATGGATTTCTCTTGGCAAAAGAAAATCTATTGGTAAATGGATTCTGAAACCTGTGGAAATTTTGGGTGATCCTGAGGTTCCTATTACCATCAGTTTTATTGAGAATACTAACTTGGTTATGGAAACTAATGAAGCTTTAGAGGATTCAGCTGAAGAGGAGATCTTTACCTTCTCAGATGAATTTGATGAAGATGAAACGGGTGATCCATTCATGACTGAATAATAGCTAGACTGCTTTTTTACTTCACTTTTTATTATGGATTATAAGATAATTATTTGGAACTGCCAGGGGGCAGATAAAAAATGTTTTATCATAGTTGTTAGAGATATGGTGCGTAAGCACCCTTGTGATGTTTTAGTTCTTTTGGAGACTCACATTAGTGGGAACCAAGCTGCATATATTGTTGTTAAGACAGGCACTCCAAACTCTCATCGGGTTGAGGCTCGTGGCTTCTCTGAAGGCATTTGGTTTCATTGGAAGGATACTATTAATGTCAACATTATTCATAGTAATTGGCAATTTATTCACTCAGAGATTGTGGGGCCAAGCGGATGACAGTCTAATGTTATAGCTATTTATGGCAGTCCTAATCCTTATATCTGAGGTTCCCTTTGGAATAATCTGCATTTTATTCTTACTAACACTAGTATTCCCACTCTTTTTGCAGGTGACTTCAACTCTATTCTTTTTGCCAATGAGTGGAGAGGAGGAAGCAACAATAGATTGGGAGTTAGCAATAATTTCCTCCAATAGTTTAATGACAATGACATTCATGATTTGGGGTTTTGTGGTCCAAAATTTACGTAAAGTAGGGGCAATCTTCTTTAGAGGCTTGATCCTATGGTTTGTTGTGAAGATTGGTTTGCTGCCAATTCTGATGTTGCGATCACTCATCTCCCTAAAATTATCTTGGATCATAGACCTCTATTCCTTTCTAATGCTATTCAAAGGACCTCTAAAGTTGTTCAACCTTTCAGGTTTCTTGTTCCTTAGGTCCGTCATTATGATTTTAGTAGACTTGTGGCTGAGAAGTGGAGTTACTCAATGGATATCTTTCAGTCTCTTGGGAACCTTGCTAATGCTATTCAAGGCTAGAATAAAGACACTTTTGGAAATATCTTTTATAAAAAGAAGAAAGTTCTCAACAGACTAAGGGGTATTTAGCAAGCCTTAGAATCACATACTTCAGAGCATCTAATTAATGTTAAGAAGGAGTTGCAATCTGAATACAAAGGTATCTTACTCAAGAGGAATTATTTTGGTTCCAAAAAGCTTGTATCAATTGGCTAAAATTTGGTGATAGAAACACTAGCTTTTTCCACGCTTCTACTATAGCTAAGAAGCGTAGAAACAAGATTAATGGCTTGAAAAATGACAAAGGAGAGTGGGTCTATAATTCTGATCAGCTTTGAATTTTAGCTGTGAATTTTTTTCAAAATATTATTTTACCCATTTTTGTTGCTTCATCTATCTACCCTTTTTCGAATAAGTTCCCGCCTCTTGATGCTTCTAAAATTGAGGAGCTGGGAAGGTAGGTCACTTGTGAAGAAGTCTGTGCTGCTGTGTTTGATATGGGGCTAGTAAAAGTTGCAGGTGATGATGGCTACATCCCTTTATTTTTTTTTTAAAACATTGGCAGGTGGTGGGCAATAGTGTCTTTGATACTGTTGAAGTGTTTTTTACGGGGGAAATTTAGGTCCTCGGTTAAACTCTACCTTATTGGTCCTAATTTCTAAGGTGGATTTGTCATAAACGATGTCCAAATTTTAGCCTATCAGCTTGTGTAATACTATGTACAAAGTCATTACTAAGGTCATTGCTAATAAGCTCAAAAATGTTATGGATAAACTTATCGGTCCTGCCCAAACTAGTTTTGTACCGGGAAGGCATACTACCGATAATGTTATTATCATGCAGGAGGTGGTTCTCTCTATGCACCATAAAAGAATGACGGCCCTCAAAGTCGATCTTGAAAAGGCATATGGTAATATGAGATGGGACTTCATTATTGAAACTTTAAAAGAAGCTCACATCTTAGATTCTTTGATCTTTGTTATTAGTAAGTGCATCTGTTCTTCTTCTTTTCATATGATTTGGAATGGGGATATTTCATATAGTTTTACTCCTTCTAAGGGTATTAGGCAAGTGTTCCCCCTTTCTCCTTATTTGTTCACTTTGTATATGAAGTGTTTATCTCATGGTATTGAGGAGTTGGTGCTTCAGAAGAAATGGAAGCCCATTTTTATCACAAGAAAAGGACCTCACCTTTCTCATAGTTTCTTCAAGGATGATTTGGTTGTTATGGAAGAGGCTTCTATCTCGTAGATTCGGGTTATTAATTCTCTTTTCCAATCTTTTTGCTCTACTTCGATTCAAAAGGTGTGCCTGCCCAAAACTCTTATTTTGTGCTCATCTAATGTTAATAGAAGCTTGCGTGAGAAACTCTCCAATATGAGTGGTTTGTATTTGACTAGCAATCTGAAAAAATATTTACCGAGTTAATAAGCATCTGGAAAGTTGGCAATCTAAATACTTATCTTTGGTAGGTAGAGTGGTCCTTATTCAATATGTTCTTTTATCTATTTCGGGATATGCTATGCAAACTATTGTTATCCCTTTGTCTATTTTTAACAAGATTGAAAGAATTTGCAAGAAATTCTTGTGGAGCATTAGTGATTGTAAGAGAGGCATCTCGCTTGTTAGCTGGGACCAAGTTTGCCAACCGAAGAGAAATAAGGGGCTGGATCTTAGACATCTTAGATCTATCAATGATGCTTTCATGTTGAAACTAGCTTGGGGTATTGTTTCTTCCCAGAATAAGTTTGGGGTTCGTGTCGTTAAAGCTAAATATGGTGTTGTTGAAGGCAATATTCTGTCATCTTTTCGTAACTCAAGCTGCTCTTATGTTTGGAGGGGAATTAGAAGGATTTGGCATTATTTATCGAGTAGTCTTAGATGTAGTGTTGGTAATAGTTGTACGACTAAGTTTTGGCAGGATGTTTGGGTGGGAGAGGAGTCGCTCAAAAATATTTCGGCTACTGTCATTCCAACCTCTTTATTAAACCTTCCTGTGGCAAGCTATGTTGACATCAATGGAACGTGGAAGTGGGAAGCTTTTAGCCATTTTTTTCAACATCAGACTATCTTGAAAATGGCTATTATCCCTCCTCCGTCTTATGATTCATGTGAAGATAGCATTTATTGAGGGCTATATAGTTTTGGCCTTTTCACTATTAAATCCCCTAATGTTTGATTTCTAGCTTGGGCTAGTATAATTTGAGCAATTCCTGGGATTTAGCTTGGCATTGGGAGGGTCTGCAACAGATAAGACAATTCATTTGACTTGTTCTTCATGGTAGACTTTTAACGAATGTAGAGCGAGTTCGTAGGCATCTCGCTATGGATTATTTTTGTAGCTGTTGTCTTCTTTACGAAGAAAGTCTAATTCACGTACTTCGAGATTGCATTTTTGTTGGGCATGTGTGGAATCTTCTTCGATTCTCTGATGGCGATATTGATAACTCTTGGAACTTACCTGTTGTGGATTGGTTACATTTTAATTTGAAATCTTCTATTGTCCATCCTTTCGGTTGTGATTAGAAGTTTATTTTTGCTATTGCCTGTTGGAAATTTTGGTCTTGCCGTAATGCTATGATCTTCAAAGATGAGGGCTAGTATGTTTATAATCCTTCTTATAACATTTTGAGTTTTGCAGCTGAAATTCTTAAGGCTAAAAAAGGACATGGGATTGATCAATGCTCGGTGAGTAAGCAATGGTCCATAGTTCAGTGGCATTGCCCTCCTTCCAATTGGAATAAGCTGAACACGAATGGGTCTTTCATCTTTATCACGAGTTTAGCTTCTGCTGGTGGTGTTGTGCATGACGCAAATGGAGCCTGGTTGTGTGGTTTCGCTACTAACCTTGGGGCTTGTTCTATTGTCGCAGCAAAGCTTTAGGGGCTGATAATCGGCCTTAGGCAGGCGTGAAACAGAGGCTAGTCGCATGTTCTTGTGGAAATGAACAGCAATGTTGTTATGCAGCTCGTGAATGCGCCTCTTACTCCTCTAGTCCTATTTATAGTCTGATCTATATGGCCAAAAATCTTATGCAATGAGCTTGGGAAGTTAAAGTATATCACATTTATAGGGAGGCTAATACTTGTGCTGATTTTCTTGCTCAATTAGGTGCTTCCCTTAGTCTAGGAGTTTATCACTTTGATGTTCCTCCTCAGGGTATTTCAAGTTTTTTGCTTCATGATATTTGTGGAGTTACGCACTCCATATGTACTTGACATTGTGTATTTAGATTCCTTTGTTAATTCTATTTGGTGTGGTGATAGTTTATGATGAGATTGCTAGATGGATGCCAACTTAATTTGGATGTACCGATGCAATTACTATTCGCACAATCTTTTTCAAAAAAAAAATTATTTTAGTTATCGAATAATTTAATTTGGCAAAAACAAATAGTGCATCATATGGATATTGAACTAGTTAATTAATATAGCAATTAATTTGATTTAATATACTGGAATTGTAATTAGTAATTAATTACATAAAAGGTTTATTGACCTAATTCCATTTTTTAAACATAATTTTATTTCATAAACATCTTGTGTTTTATATTAAGTTATTTTTTATTTTAAATATTATTTTTAATAAGAACGAAAACACGACTCCATGGCCCAATGGATAAGGTGCTGGATTCTGAGTTCCATCACCAGTGGAGTCGTTTTATTCTTTTCCCCTTTTAAATCTGCTTTCCTTTATAAAACAGAGAAATCTAAATTTGTAGTTGAACCTTGTTTCAATTTTTACAAAAAAGAAATCCTTTTTCTTTAGAACACCAATGTTAAATTTTATTTGAATATGAACAAAACATAAGGTTAATGTCAATTTGTAGTTGAATATGAACCTAAAGGGAAAAAAAATGTACTTGAATCATTTCAAAAAGAGAAGGATAAAGAAAGAAGAATAATTTGCAAGAATTACAACATTTTTGTTACAAAGGCAGCAAAACCAACTGAATCATTTTCCGCCTTGTGCCTTATGACATGCTTGATTGATAGGAAGAGGAGGATCAGATAGTAAACCATCAAGAATCTGATCCGCTATGATCCGATTTGCTGCCTCAGTTTAATGCATACCATCCCAACTTCACATAAATCCCCTAAAACTTCTGTTCCATTCACCATTGCCTTTCTCCCACATTGAATCCGGTAATCGCCATAAATCCTACGATGAACAAGACTCATCTCATTGTACCAAGATATTTTAACAAAATTTAACTATGTATCCATTAGGTGTAGATAAGTCTTTTTCGACTGTACAAAACTTATCTTGCTTCATTGCATGGAACTAATAAATCTATAATAGTCTTGGCTATAAAATGATTTGCAGCTTCAGTATTATGTACACCATCCCAACTAATATATTTTGAAGGATTTTTACAAGAACCTCCATAAATACTACTTCCATTCACTAACATTAATGTCTTCCCACATGGAACTTTATATTCTCTATAGTTCCCACAACAAAACCCCAGTGGATCATCAAAACCTGCATTAAATCAACACACAAAATTTAGCGACTCTAACAAAGGCCGAAACCCATTAAGTATTTCTATTTTCAAATTTACTCTCTTCTAGTTCGATATGTAAACTGTTTGTTTCATCTCAAATCTATCGAACATGACATGTGACACATATTTATAACTTACCATATTGTTTAGCTTGGCTAATAAGAGAGTATTTGGCTGAATAGATATCGACCAGAATGATTAGTGCATCGGATAGTTGAGTCCTTAGTTTAGAGATTTTTGTCTTGAGTTGGTTATTGAATTGTTGAGCCAAATCATTATAAGACTTCACACAACCAATTTGGTCAGCATCACCAGGCTTTGGAGGGCACAAAATGGGTAAGCAACCAATAGGTCCAGTGTTATGTATCCAAAATGTTTTTGCTCCTTCTTGGTATAATTTCTGATTCAATTTCATCACAGAAATTACAAATTTAAACACAAAAAAGGTAAGTGAAATTAAAAATTAAAAATTACCTCTATGGCTAGAGCAAACTGATTGATTAAATTTGGTAATAGTGCCATTATTTTCTCCTTATCTTTGATTGTTGTAATTGCAAAATGAAGATCATTTTGCCCACAATCTAATGTATAAAGTGCTTTTGAGAAGTCTTCTGGACTTGGCAGACTTTTTTTACTCCGTAAGTCTTTATCTGAAGAATCATAATTCAAAAAAAGTATTACAAATTTGAGAGTTTAATTAACAAAAAAATCATAAATGTTGATGATCAAACCTTGTTTGTATAACTCGACAGTTCGGTTTTTGAACTGTTGAAACTGTGAAATCTGATAATTGAGAGATAAAGGGCTAAAACCAGCATCAAAGAGTTTGCCATTTGAAGGTTGAATTGTAGCTCCACTAACAGCAAAGTTTGCTCCATGTCTGAAATCTGATTCAATTGAATCAAGATATGCACTTAAATATGGCAGTCCTAACTCTTCAGCTGCAAAATAATTAGAATTACATTTGGATACTGCTCAGCATTGACCTGTTTCGGTCCCAACAACATACTTGGATCCTGACCGAACCCTATACCACCCTGTCCTATCCGAACCCAAAGCTCACAATAAACTTTGTCCCTTAGTGACCTTCGAGGTTCGGGCTCTACAGCAGACAGGTGTCACTGGCCCCATGGAGAGGTACACTGCATAGTGCCCGGAGCTCACACTATAAATACAGAACTCAGCAATTCATACGAGATAAGACCAAATCTTCACGACTAAACACCACAGTATTCCATTTGAGTTCAAACCCATTGCTGACTTAAGCGTCGGAGGGTTATCGCCGGACACAACTCCGGCCACCCCTGACCAGTGTCTTTCCTGTGCAGGCTACTTTCAGCTCAATTAGAACCGTTCAATCCTAACGTTGACCAAGACCCATACGCACCACATTTGATTATGTTACATTACGGCCTAACAAGCTTATCCTGAATCTAATTCACATCTTCAAAATAATAAAAATTAAACTGATCATGTTATTTTCATAGCAGAATTTACTGTAATCATAGCAAATTTATGCGATTAACAAAATTATAACAAAGCTGTGTGAATCCATAAATATTAAAGTAATTTTGTCAATTAGATTTGTTCATAGCAAATTCTGCTCTGAAAATAAATTGACTCTAAATTAAACCATTGCTTTGTATTAGTAAGTACTAACCTATGAAATCAATCATCAGACGGCCATCAGAATACCGGCCAGAAGGTTTCCCGGGAAAAGTCTCACCATAAGGAGGAGGAACACGGCCAAAAGTTGCAGAAGCACTGCCAGTATCAGAATTTGAATCTCCAAAATTGTAAATTGCTGGAATTTGACAAGTGCTTGATGGAGATGAGAAGAGGAAAAATACAATTAAAGAAGTAAAAAAAATGCTAATTACTGCCATGAAAATGGTGTTGTTAATTCCCCAACAAGACATTTTTTTCCATATATGGCTTCTATTACTAGCTGCCATTAAAAACAAAAAATATTGCTGAAATTTCAAAACCTTTGTCCCAAATCTCAAAAGTTGAAGTTTAATTTTGATCTTTATATTATTTTAACTTATACAAGAAAAAGATATTTTATTTTTATATATTGATAAATGTGTACAAGTTGACTTTAAAAAATGATAAATTATTATTCCGCCCTTAATATTTAGTCAAATTAATTTTTTTATCTCGTATATTAAAAACAGATATGAAAAATCTCTAAAATTTAATTAAATTAGTTATTTAATCCACATATTTCTTAATTTTGAAAGTTTTTTCATAAGTTTGTCGCTTTTATAATAACGTTATAAGAAAAAATGAGTATATCCATACAATAATTATAAGATTGAATGGGTCCGACAAATTTTGCCCAAAAATTTTATTTAACATCCTACTGACCTTTATTTTCAAGGATTATTATACGTTTAGACTCCTATCTTCTTGTATGTTATTTTAAAAACGATAAACTTAAAAAAAACTTTTAAAATAAGAAATATATAGACTAAATAATTAATTTAACCAAAATTTAGTTAATTTTCCAAAATACAAATTGTTGTTTTTTTGAGCTATTTAGGCTAAATGCCCACAGATCATTATACTTGTATTCAATTGATTGCATATTGATAAGTCTTGGACTAATCACTTCTGACCTTGGGCCTGAACCGGGTTGCTAGAACCTGCAAGGTTAGCAAACAGTGAGCTTAGAGGGCCAGGTATGTTCCTGGCAATGATCCTCCGACGCTCAAGTCAGTGAAAGATCTTTATTGCTCAGTTTAACAGGAATCAGAGTATTAAAACGTACCTTGATAACTGTGTCAATGATCATTATATATAGTAGTTTAAGAACTACTTTAATAATGATCATTTAAGCATCAGTTATTGGAGTTATGGATAATTAAGGAGCTTGTAAC
>CAOJBK012205581.1:0-18891 GCA_948294925.1 Codiaeum variegatum
GGAGAGACCGTCACCCCTGTTTTCATCCACGAAAAGTATGAGATACTTGTTGGCATGGAGGTAGTGAGTCTCATGCTACAGACATATGATGTCATGACAACACGTGGACATACTCATATGATGAGTAAGTCGAACAATAACATTAGATGATAGACATATCGGTTTTATCCACTAGTCAATGTCTTATCATATAGATCATGATTGTGTATATAATCCTTAGACTTGAGGTGACATGTTCTCTAGCATATTGGCGGCTATGGTTTGTTACTGCTTACATACTGATGCTATCCAAGTATTGGTATATGGCATGTGGTGGCCATAATCAATGATATGTTGAGATTAGTGATCTCTAAGAAAGGATTCATTAACCTGGGTAAACAAGGAAGGAATCCTATGACTTCTGGTTGTTCTAGAAACTCAAATCCTTAGCCATGGTAGTAAATATTCACTAGAAAGAGATTCTAATATGAATCAATTTATCGAGAACTTGAACCAGATAGAGGTTATATGATCTGACATATAGAGTTTGATTATTCCATGACCGTAACTAAGATCAAAAATTCGTAATGAAGGGATTCGAGTGCACGATAACTATAATCAGAGGTCCATGCAAATGTCAAGGATACAATCATCGACATTCATTTCTGATTAGGTAGTCATGATATGTTATACTAGACGTCACTCATGACTTATGGGACTGAGTGTGTTATGGGGATTACACACTTGGTGAGTATAAAAGATTTTTCTTTATCCCATTGCTAATTAGAACATGAACTAGTAAGTCACACACCATGCTAATTAGCATTTCCCATGGCTTGGAACTTTAACATATAATTGATTAAAGAGTTTAATTAATTATTAATGATTATTAAATTAAACTTGTAATTAAATTTACAAAGACCCTAGCATGTATTGAATTTTAATTCATAAAGAGATTAATTCAATTAAGTCTTAGTTTGTATGAGATACAAATGGTTATGACTAATTGAATGGTTTTGGACTAATAAAAATAATTAGGCTTAATCATGAGATGATTAACCTAATCCATATTAAATATGGTTAATGAGGGATTATGGATGCTTCCTACTAATTATACTTTAATGTTATTTGACTAGTTGACTAATCACATAGTTAAATGGTCAAATAGACACACTTCCTTATTTCCTCCTTAAATTAAGGAAAAAGGAAACTAGGGTATTAATATAAGAGCATAGGCTATCATCTTTTTCCCTAAGTGTTTTTTACCAAACAATATTCACCTTCTTCTCCAAACTGTAGAGAGAGAAGCTCTCTAAGAGTTAGAGAAAGAAAGCTTTGAATCACCATACCATATTAGAGAGATGGAGTTTATTATTGAGGAAGAGTTCTTCAACCATAAATTTTCTTCTAATTCTTTGAGAAAGAGAGTTAGGAGAGTTTAAGAGTCCAAAAAAATCCCCTAGAGTCTCAATTTCTCAATAAAGGAGCAAGAACTAAAAGAATTTAGACAACCAAGAAAGGGTTCAAGCTTCATCAAGAGGAAAAGAGACACAAGCCTTTGGGAAAGCTTCAACGTGAGTCGAGCTAGAGGCTTCGCACTTGAGGAGCTTAACGAAGAAGGGAGTTATGGTATGTGATGCCTCCAAACCTTGTACTTAGTTATATTAGTGTTTTGCACAATAAATTAGTTAAAGATCTTTGAATGAGATTATGGATCCAAACCTAAATTTAGATGTTCATTAAAGAGTTTAAATGAACAACTAAATCTTCTATGTTAAAAAAGTTTTAATATAGAAACAAGTTTTACAAAAGTTTTGAAAACCAAAAATCGAACATCATGGTTCGTGCGATTTTCGATTCTTCCTGCTTTCGCTGCACAACTCATATTTTTCCTTCAATACTGATGTGCTCTGTCAGTCTTATTGGAAAATTATTAGTTATTTTAAAATGGAATTGATTAAGTTAGAATTAAAAATACCAGATCATAATTTTTTTTTCCTTTTAAAATTCAAGAAGAGAAGGAATTTGGGAAAAAGAGTTGACTTCGCTAAAGTAGTATCCTTCAGAAATTTTTTTTAAAAAAAAACTATCTTTTTACTTGTAAAAGCTCATTTTTGGTATAAAGAAATGCAAACTTATTAAAGAAAATTATTGTTAAAACTATGTTGGATTATTTATTTACACTTTTCTTTTATTTGAAACAACTTTAAAAAACAATATTTGAAAATTACACGTGAAATATTTTAGTTAACGAAATCCTTCTTAAAACCTTGTATAATGAAGCACGATAGAATCTTTGTGTAATTAAAATTATTTTGTCAATGGAATTGTAAAATAAGTACTTATACCAAAAATTGTAAATTAAAGAATTTCCTCATAAACTAACTTCTTTTGTGGAGTGAATGACTTGAAAATCATTTATATGTCTATTTTGTAGAAATGCAAATAAATCATTTAGAATCATGAATTATAAATCTTTTGGGAAAAAGCATATTAAATGAGACTCTTTTTAGCTCGCACGAATAGTATGTTTGGATGCTATGGATTTGAGTGATTTGGATTTTATTTAAATCTAACTCTTTCTTCCATAGAAATTGGATGAATTTGATTTGAATGAAACCCCTTCTCAAATCAATTGCAATATAAACTTAGAATTTTAAATAATCAATTTTAACTTGTCATTTCAAATACCAATATTGATCACTAAGAATACATAAACAAATTAATTTCATATTAATTTACATAAACAACAAAATAAGCAACACATAAAATAGAAGTATAAGAGACTCTATAAATGATTTCTCATACTTGTTAAACAATAGATATATAATTTTATAGATTTTATATCTTACATTTGATTATAGAATTTAAAATCCAAATCTTGCATACAAACACTACCTAAAGGTATTTCTTCTTTCTAATTTGAAAGGTAATATAAATTCTCTGTAAAGTTTTAGGACTATGAGTTTTCCATTTTTTTAAAATTTATTTTAGTTTAATATGAATTCTAGACTTACAATTTAGGCTTTAAAATTTTCCTTTATTTAAATTTGTCACATCGCCTCATTTTAATCACTATACCATTCGACCATATTCATTAGGCTATGCATTTTTCACTTTTCATTATATGATCATATATATTTTATAGAAAGATTTGAAATTTCTTTTCCTTTGAAACATACCAAATTCCTCGATATTTTATAATTATTCAGTCTCTCTTTCCATTTTACATCTTTAGCATCGGCATTAAATAATCTCATAATATTTGGTTTCAACCATTCATATGTATACATATTATTTTGTATGTATATCTTTGCAATTACTTGTTTATTCAAACTCTTATTCATTTTATATCTTATTTCTTGAGTTATTGGACTATAATTTATTCAGATAGTCATATCATAATTAAAGGAATATGGATATATCTTTACAAAGTAAATAACATATGAAATTTTAATTAGATTCAAAAATTAGAATTTACAAAGAGAAAGTGTAGTGACATTTTTGAGAATTCGACAATAATTGGCAATAAAAATGGAGGCACTCACTTTTGGTGTCCAAGAAAAGTATTTCCAATCTTTTAAGCTTCCTCATATTGCTCTAGCTTCTATAATTAAACGACTACATGCTCAGATTCTATTATTAATTAGAACTACTATGATTACTCGATATTACTTATTATTAATTCATTAATTTGCATCATGTGCAATTTAAATATTTTTAAAATTTTTAATTATAACTACTTAGCTCAGTTAATTATTTAGGATTAAAATTTATTAAAATGAAATTCGAAGTTCTGTTAAAAATCGTAGAGAGCCTCCTTTATATTTTGAACTAATCCACTTGTTACAAAATGATATAAAAGCACTTTTATAATTGTTTCTTAATATTTTCTAATCATGCAAGACCCTTCATGGTCCACCAATTCTAACAAAATCCAACAACTTTCTATATTTCACATAACACAATATGTGTGTATGTGTCATACTATTAATAATTTTTATTCAATTTGTTCCATTAAGTTCTATTTGAATATAAATGTTATTGATTTACTTATCAATTCTTTTTTACCAACGTGATTCACTATCTCAAAATATCATATAGTTCCAAGTAAATATATCTTTATATTAAACCAAGCTTAATTTCACTGATCTTTACTAACCAATCAACTATTTGGCTAATTTCATTGAGTTTAAACCTAGCCAGTTAACTTAATAAATCTTAAAATTCTCTTCTTGAATGAAAATACAAGCAAATAAGTTAGATATTTAATTAAACTCATAACTATTTATCGAATCTAATTAATTAACAAAAACTATTATACATTCTCCTACTTCATATAATTCTACAATTTTAATTTTTAATTAAAACCAAATATATTCATATACATCAAGAATTTTCCTTTACCAAAGTGTACTTAGTTTCTGTAATTCAACTTAAAGTTCTTTAATTGAATTTATTTCAAATTCTCAATCACATTGAAAATCATACATTTTATTCCAACTTAATGTTTCAAATCATTTATTCAAGTTGAAATTTTTAAAAAACATGATACAAATTCTAATATCAATTTCTAAAATCATAAGTTTCTTAGAATCTTAATATCTTCAATCAAATATTATAGTTTCTATTTCAACTTAGTATTATAATCTATTCAATATTGATCTTTATATGTATATAAACTAATTCCATTATTGGTTTAACTTTAATATAATCTAACTTATAATCTACTCAGAATTAAATAATCTTCTCAATTTGCTCAATTAGAACCCTTTTATCTAACATACATGTTGACAAAAAAAATTCAATAATTTTTAATAATCCAATTAAATTTTATAGTTTGATTAAAGAACTAGATTTTATCCTTGCAAATTAGAGCAAGACAATTCGTAAATCTGCGTCGAAAGCTCAGGGACACGTTGTTGTCCACGTTGGCTCCTCAGATCCATCGATGGTCATCGTCGCTGCCAGCAACCAATTCAATGATCAGTATACATCATCTTGTTCATTTCTTTGTTAGGTGTTCAAATATGTAATTTTTTTTGCATTCCCTTCGCCGTTTGCCCGAAATCGACCTTGCAAACTTTGATCACCTTGTCTAGTGAGCTTTAGGGGGCAATCTTAGTGTCGAGATGAAGCTTATAACAAGAAGATTCCATTGACACCATATTTAACTCAATCAGTCATCAAAATCAGGTGGAATCATCATCAAAACATTCTTCCAGCAATAAGGTTTCATGACGTTATTTTTACATCATTGTGCGTTGCTCCTCCTTTGTTCCCACTTTAATGGTTTGCTAGTGAGAGGCTTTGTGGTGGTAGTGATGATGATCAAAGATTGGCTCTCTCTCTCTCTCTCTGTCCTCCTCCTCCTCCTCTTCATTTTCTAATATTCATATTTTCAATTTTCTTTTTTTTCTGTTTTGTTCTCTTTTCAATTATCTGACTCTTTTTTTTTTCCTTTTTTTTCCCCTTTCATGAGATTCTCTCATCTCTTTTCCTCTATGACTCTTTCATTTTGTCCTAGTCATCTTATCTTGGATATAAGATTCACAAGTTGGAGTAGGTTGTTCACCTCCCATTAGGTCTAGCATCCCTATTTTCTCCAATTTTAGAAGTCTATCTTTAGCTATATGACCTAGTCTAAGATGTTGAATTAATTTTGAATTAGAGTCAAGTTTGATCATGGTATTAATATCACCCATGCTTGGAGATAGTTTGTTATTTTTGTTATCCAAATAATAGAGACCATCAAGTACATAACCCATGCCAACAATTCTATCACCATAATAGATTTCATAAACATATTAACATGAGTTCATAACCCATGCTAGTCAAACTAGTTACAGAAATAATATTCTTAGAAGCATTAAGTATATATAAGATGTCTTTTAGTGAAAAAATATGATCTCTAAGATCAATAGAAGTCGATTCAATAGCCTTGGTAGCACTACTTGCTCCTTTTCCTAGCTTTAAAATCACTTCCCCTTTCTCCAAGCTTCTACTTATTTTCATCATTTGTATGATGGTACAAATATGAGAACTTGTACCGCTATTAAGGATCTAAGCAATTAGTGGACTATATGGAACATTAGAAATAGAATAATTGAAATAAATACCTTCCAAAGGCTTTTTTTCTTATTTCTCTTCCTATTACCCTTTAAGCTTTCTAAAAACTTTGGGTAATTTCTCTTCTAATATTCATCTCCATCACAATGGAGACACTTTATTTTTCTTTGAAAAGCTTCCACTGTGGGTGTTCCCTTCACTTTACTTACACCACTTATAGGTTTGAGTAGGGAAATCCTCTTTTTGGTTTTCTTCTTTTTAGTCCCACTAGAAGAAGATTCCAGAAGACCTACTTCCTTACTCTTAACTCCTTTCATGTCGTTTTGGGCAGTGATGAGATTATTGCGTAATTTAGCAAGCATGCACTCAATCTTATTCATAAGAAAATTCATAATGAAATTAGAGAAAGAGTCTTATAGGGATTGTACGATCAAATATTTTTTATGGTCAATTGGTTTACAAACTATCCAAGTGAGAATGCCAATTGCATCCATGAAGAAATCCAAATTCTCCAATTACTTAATGAACTTGATCATCTTATGAACATGTGGCCCAACCTTCTCTCCCTTTTGCATCTTAATTTGGAATAATTTCCTAGATATCTCATATCGAGTGATTCTACTTTATTCACCATAAAGATCCTTTAGATGAACAAGTATATCTGAAATCTCAGCCATGTGATCATGCTGCATGTGCAACTATTTGCTCATAGAAATGAGCACAATGCACCTTGCTTCCATGTGATCATCTTGGCACCTTCTCAAAGTAGCATGGGTCTAATAAACTTTTGATCAATCACATACACAATTTTTTTATAGGTAAGGACAAGTTTAAGGTTTCTCAACAAATCCACATAATTAGGCCTGATGATTTATTCTCATATAGAATGCTCACTGTTGGATAAGATTTTCTCATATTATCATATTTACTACAAAAAATAACAAGATTACATTAGTCTATGTGAAAACCTAATCACCATATTGATATGGCCTTTAATCAAAATGGTACTCCCACTAACTTGGCAAATCCTACACTTCCAAATAGGAAACAAAGATTCCATCGGGATGAATCTCGAGTGGGTCACTTGAAATCTTACAAGTGAACAACGTTTGTTCATAAAATCCCATAAGCTACACATTTTCTTTCTAAGGATTATTTTTTGCAAGTGAACAACTCTTATGAGATTCAATCTGAATGGCTTCTAATGTGTCCAACCGCAAGTTATACATTGTCTTTTTATGTTTCACATCAGTTAAGTCAATCCTATTAAACCAAAACATATGGAGATTTAAACATTATATTATCTAGGAACTCATTACCATTTTAGACTTACAATGAATCTTATATTTGCAACATCTCATACTACATAATGACATCAAAGAAACTCTTTCCAATAATCATTGCTCCAATGGAGAGTCATGAATTAATATTTATTTGGAAGATAATCTTGGACTTTATTTATTAGTTCTCACTTTGCACATTATCCATTTTTAAACATCTCATGCATTATATATATATATATATATATATATATATATATTATAAAATGGACACTTCACATGGTTATGATCATGGAATAATAGGTTCAGTTCATAGCCACAAGGGATGAGTAAAAGGTTTAGGTTAATCAAATTGCAAGCATTCAAAAAGACTACAACTAAGTCTTCCTACTCCTACTACACATCTTTATGGATTGAGCCTTTTCTTACACTTGTATCTCCACATCTCCAAGTGTACATTATTAAACCTTAGCATACCAAGGCAAGATTACAAATAAAGATAGCTTGTAGGTTCAATGAATTGATTATAGAACCTAAACTAGTAATTAATAATTAATTGTAACCCTTTCATATAATAAAAGAATAATACATACCCACATAAGAAACAAACATTATGGTTTCAGTCTATAATTAATCATTCATGCCTCAATAAAAACATAACATATATATAACTCTTATAATTGTTCATGTGTTATCTCTTCCTTTTGGAACACTTCCAAAACAAAATTTGAATATCACATATTCATTATTTTCAAAACACCAAGTCACATTTTAAGCCATAAAAACACACTTGATTAATTGAAAAATAGGTTTTAAACTCTTTAGGGTAATGTACATCCAAAACTAAGACAAAACACTTTTTGTCACGTCACTAGAATTCTACATAGCAATGTAGATATATACGCTCTGAGCTGCATAATTCTACATGGCGATGTTGAATTCCATAAGTTTTGGCATTGTTCATCAGAGTTACATAACTAACATTCATTTATTTAGCTATTAGCAATCTATGTTCAGAAGTGAATATTCATCTGTTCAACTATTATCCCATTCAAATCCTAATTTCCAATTAAAGCAAGCCTTCTAAAACAACACTAATTGTCTTACATATAATTTGAATGGCTTTGCTACCACTTGAAGAGAATTTACATGGTGCTACTACATGGTGGAATCATATGGAAACAGTTTAGGAAAAAACTCAAACTCTTTAAATTTTTGTTTAAACTGATTAAAATAATGGTGAAACAAGATTTCAAATTCTTGAAAATGTTGCTTCATCCAAAATGATTGTAAGACCATAACCCATTAAGAATCATCACCAATTAATGTGTAAAACACGTACAAGAAAGATGAAAAGTTAGTATCAAATACCTCACTTCCTGTTTCTTTAGCTTCCCAAGTGTGAAGCCTCTAGTTTGAAACACACCAAGCTCTACCAATTAAGATCTTCCTTGAAATGATGAAGTGCTTGAACCTCTTCTCTTTCTTACCCAACTGCATGGTCTAAGATCCTCTTTCAAATCTTAAGAGCATTTAGGGATTTGTTATTTTGGACTTCTTTTCTCTGACACCAAACTTCGTCTTTCTCAAAGACAAAAAGAAGATATTAAGAACTCTTCTTCAAGATCTCACATTTTCTCTCATTAATTTAGTAATAGTAACTAGTATTTTACTTCTAACTCTCAGAAGAAATATTCTTTGCACACATTGAAAGTTAAAAACTCATTTCACTACCCATTTTCAATGTTAATGATCCAGGTCTTTTCCTGTATTCAATGTTAACAACCTCAATCCTTTTTCAGATGTGAATTGAGAAAGTTTTTCAAACTCTTATAAAACTTTTTTGTGTAGAGAATTATGTCTTACGAGACTCTTCAACTATCATCTTTTTTTTTTTTCAATCTTTCAGTCTTTTCACATATTCCAAATCTTGGAATTATGACTTAGTGGGAAAATGGGACTTCTGTCATCATTATATCTCTCACTAACAAGACGAAAGATAACTATACCCTTATCTCATAAGGATATTTTCAAGTTACCGTTAGTGGAGAATCTCGACACATAATTAGCCAGCACATTCGACATGGATTAAGCCGAACATCTCATGCCCAAGCTTAATTATTATTTAGTCTAAAACCATATTTCAGTTTAGTGCTCTTTATTTATATCTCATATAAATTATGACTTAATTGAAATAATATCTTTATGAATTAAACTTCAAGACATGTTAGGGTATTTATAAATTTAATTATAAGTTCAATTCAATCAATAATTAATTAAACACTTTAATTAATTATAATTTAATTTTATATCTTACTTTGATGATTGCTTTATGGAGAGTGACTTACTAAGTTCATGTTCAAAATAGAAATGGATAAAGAAAACTCTTTCTTTCATAACATGTTGAATTCTATTTCACACTTAGTCTCATAAGTCATGAGTGATTGTTAGCATAATATATCATGACTACCTAATTAGACATGAAAGTCGATGATCATACCATAGACAAAGTATAGACCTTTTGATCATAATTAATGTACACTTAAATTCCTTTATTACGGGTTCTCGATCTTAGCTAAGCCCATGAAATAATCAAACCCTATAAACTTTGATAATATGACCATTTCTCAATTCTAATTCTTGATTAGCTAGATTTCTATAGAAACTTTTTCTATTGAATCTTGTCTGCCTTGGTCAAGGACTTTCATATCAAGAATAGCTAGAAGTCAAAAGATTCCTTTCTTGTTTATCCAAGTTAATAAATCTTTCTTAGAGATCACTTATCTCAACATACCACTCATTATGGTCACCATATGCCATATAGTTTTGTGTGATTACAATCAATATATGAGCAGTAACAAATCACAGTCACTAATAAATTAGCTAATATGTCAGCCTAAGTCAAAGGATTATATGCACAATTATGATATAGATGAAGCGATATTGACATAGTAGTAAAACTCATGTAATGTCATTATTCAACTACTTATCTCATGAGAGTTCACATATTATCACGACATAGAATGAGACTTACTACCTCTATACCAATAATTATCTCATACTTATCATGGTTAACAATAGAGGTGATAGTCTTCCTGATTAATGAGGTCTCAGTCAATAATTCTATGACCATAAACAAATTTTAAAGTATCTGACAAAGAGCAATTTGTCACTCATATTCTCAAACTCTTTGAGAATAAATTTGCTTATAGAATATTTAAGGAATATATATATTTTCGATACAAATGAACATTTCACCTAAAGAAAATATATATTTTATTGCTATTTGGGATTCAATATTATAATCACATAATATGTACACCACTTTAGGGAATACATCATTAACAACTCCAACTTAAAAGCAAGATATTATTAGATATAAGTCTGCCTAGAATTAAGGCACTTTGGTTCTCTGAGATCATAGCAAGGAGCATTAGGCGAGGTCTATTAGCAAACATCTTACTTACTATTTTGTAAAGTACATTGCATGATGATATTGGACGAAGATTATGCATTGTGGTAGATATTAAAACATATATTTAATTGTAAAATATGTTTTAAACTTTCTCAAACTTGCAACCTTTTCATAACATTATGTTATGCAGAATATTGTTCAGCTAAGATGCATTCTTATCCTTGAACTTATGGCAAACAGTATCATCCATAAATTCACTTTTAACACGATACAATACATAATTTTTTTTTGTCTCACCCATTGTCCAAGTAGCAGGTGTCAGGTAAAAATTTACTTGAAGCCCATTTTTATTTTATTATTCTTTTATATTTTTCAAGACTTTTTTGTACTATTTTTAATGAAAATTAATATTTATCTTTAAATCATTCTAACATCTCTCTTTATTTCGCCCTCTCTTTCCCTCCATTCTTCTTCTTCTTTTTCATCTTCCTCTTCTTAAATTTTCTAATTCTATCACAACCAAAAAATTAAAAGTAGAAGTGAAGATTGGAAATGGAAGACAAATGATGATCTATGAAAAATGGAAAGTAGAAAAAGTATCAATATATGAAAAGTGAAAAAAAAAATTAAAGCAATATCAATTTATAGAAAATGGAAACATTTACGGTTACACTCTTTTACTATTTTTTTTAATTCTTTGATTTACTTATTTTCTTTTTGATTTATACTAATATTTTCTTTCTTTGATTTATTTAACCCAAATTTCATTAAAGAAGAAATCTAAATTCTTTTTTTTTTCTTTTCTTTGATTTATTAAATCTATTTCTTTTTTTTTTCTTTTTTGATTTATCAATCCATTTTTTTTAATTCACCTTAGTTGTTTATTGTTTAATTCATAAATGATATGGTTAATTTATTGGTTATTATTTTTTTTCTAGAATCAAGTATGACTTTATTAAAATATATGTATTTTAATTTTTAGTTGTGATAGAAATAAAAATTTTAAGAAGAAGAATAATGAAGAGAGAGAGAGAGAGAGAGAATAAAGAGAGATGAAATGTGAGTGTAAAAATTAATTTTTAATTTTTAGTTGTGATAGAAATAAAAATTTTAAGAATAAGAATAATGAAGAGAGAGAGATAGAGAATAAAGAGAGATGAAAGAATGTGAGTGTAACAATATGATTTATTTAAAATTAACAGTAAAAAATATTAAATTTTTTTGAAAATACTAAAAAAAAATAAATCTCTTGAAAATTGTAAAAAAAAAATAATCCTCCATATGTCTCAAAATTTTGGGATGAAGAGAGTAAACATTGCATTTTAATTAACTTTCTATTTGAAATCTACTATTTGGAAAAGAATGAGGCAAATCCGGAATTTGGAATAAGGCAAATAAAAAATTGTGTTGCATAGCGGTAAAAGTGAGTTTAAGAGCAATATTTTTTCAGTTTTATACTTTTACTGCCATCAATTTTCCAACTAATTTTCTAGATACTTGGTCTGACATAACTTTTTTTATAATATTATAACTACAACATAAAATATTTTTTTTAAAAAAAAAGGTAATAACATATTTGCTAAATAGCACATATAAAGACACTTTTATTTATTTTTCAAATGTACCCTTACCATCACACAATGTTTCTTCCGTATTTCCATCATCGTTTCTCTTGATTTTTTTCCCCAACATCAATTTTTTATTTTAGTGTTGTTTTTTCTTGTGCATATTTAATCTATTAGCATTTTTTTTCCCATGAATCTATTTGCAATTTCAATAAATAATGGTTTATATAAATAATGTACTAGTTGCGTTTGCATAAGACACATGTGATTGACTGCTACAATTGTCCCTGAAAGATATTTTGCATTTAAAGAATAAAAATTCTCTATCTTTATATTTTCAAATTTTCACTCATTTGTAAAATAAAACCACAAAAAGTGGCAATTTTGAATTGATCTTTGACTAATAAACTCAATGCAATAAAGCCCGTACTGTGAAATTGTTTATAATTGTTTGAATCTTGAAATTTTGATTTGTAATTTAGTGACTTATAAGATGAGTAGTTGGTTAGAATATTAATTTATTTAATTTCTTATCTGTATGATATTGCTTTCCTGGTTAGAAAATTTTTTTTTAAAAAATGAGAAAGAATCGAGAACGATATGACTTGGTGGAAGAAGATGATGTATGTGCAAGGGCACAGCTTCAAAAATAAATAAATGTGTTAATAATAAATGTGTTATTCTTTGTTTCAATTATCTCAGCTCATAAAGTCTTTTGATTATTTTAAGTGGATTCCCGCATTAGAAATAACTATCATAAAACACATGTATAATTTGTAATTTTTATATTATAATGAAAATAAACTATAATCTTTTTGATATTTTTACAAGTTTTACGAATTTGTACAAGCAAAATAAAAATAAGATCCCTTCAGTCTTTGATATATAGGTCAAGCTTGATCGTCAACTTCTTTTCATGGGAATTTATGGTGCATGTAAAAGTAACTGACTTTCGCTAGGATTTAGACCGATAGTCGTCACCTTGCTCAGGCAGGGTACAATATATAGACCAAATGTCATAAACCAATTAAGTCAATATATAAGCAGCTAAGTACTGTCACCCCGTTGTCAGCGCTAAGCTGTAATTAATTTTTAAGTGCATTTTTGTTTAAATTAGAAATTGTGATGCTAGATTCTTTATTTTAGGGATTTGCACCTTCTATTTATACCTCCATTTAGATGGGTATTTCGGTCATCCTGAACTTGGAAAGTCAGCTATGGACCTTTTGGACCGCACCTATGGTTCTATAGAAATCCATCTCGAAATAATGACTTGTTCAAGCCCATAAGTAACATCTAGATGGGCTTGGCCCAAAAAATGTTGGTGTAAACAATGCCCCCTGACTTCTTTTGACCGAGATCATCAGGAGAGAGAAGGTAACATTTTATTCTAGCCGAGCCCATTCTTATGTTGATCGACTGATTTGAAGAAAATGCCATCATTGTTAATTGAGTTACTTTTCTACTGAAAAATTGTTATTTGGCTAGTATTTTCTTAAGATATCCCAAGGGTCATCTTGAAACCCCAAACGCCACTTCTGCCACGTGTCTCTTCCTCGCTTGTTGTGTTTTTGCATTTCGCTTTGGACCGATGTCTGTAACTTTTTACTACATAGCCTGTCTTACTAGGGTACCCATCTTCGGCGAGAATATAGATGCCACCTTATCTTTCTCATCATCAGTCAAGCTTACTTTTGGGAAAACAACATCAGCTTATAGTACCTTCTTACATAAGAATTCCTCCCAAAAACCAGTGCCAGATGAAACCGAGCATGCAACTTTCCTCTTCTACTAGCTTTGTAAATTTATTTTTTGTACTACTTCAATTAAGCTGTCTCAAGAGCATCTTGACTTGGCTATTGCTCTTGCTCAAGATAGGAGAATGACTCTTGACCCTTATATTCTCTCCTAGCTATATAGGGGTATCCATTCCTTTTAGATGTTGAGGGATATAAACCATTTAGCAATTTGACAAGTCCTTTATGGATCATCCAATGGTGGCTCCTCATATATTTCCCTGAATTCATTCATCACACCCCTCATTTGAATCTTGAGTCAGTTTTAACTTACTCAAATTACCTTAGATTTTCTAAACTCAGACCGTTTTCCTTCAAAGATTCTTTCCACCTTTTTTACTACACCAAAAGTCTATCACACCCCTTATTCTGTCGATTCTGTCCTTATGCGTTTGGTTCTTCTTGGTGAAAAAATAATTTTAGTAACCATGTGGGGTTGCTCTTGGGTTAGCACCCTTATGGCTCTAGATCTCAATGTGATCACACAATTAGATGCCAAATGAGAAGTTAAGGTCTACTTTGCCAACTTCTACGTCCGTCAACTAGGTTTTACTCAAGGTCTTCCTTTCCCTTTATACTTTTCAGCCAATGATGGCCAGTATGGTTGCCCCCAAATTCCCCTGTACATGATTATAGAGATTAATGATTTTAACTTTGGTCTATCTCCACCGAATTTGATTACATCCCCGACCAGTCACGAATTGACCCTTTATTCACCTCATGGTGGAAGATAGTGGCTAACTGCTATTTTAATAAAGATGAGATTGTAATCATTTGAGAAACCCAAGGCTGATGATTCTTCTCATCTTGTGCAGGAAAAAAGGACCTTCAAAAAGTAAAGGTACGCATCTTGCTAAGATTCATAAATTCGAGTCGTTTTATGGAATAAAGTATGCCCACGGCCTTGATTTTATCTGAAAAGTTAGATCGGCCATGTGTAATTGTACAAACACTAGAAGAGGTCAAAATGGCTGGAATAAACAAAGCCCAAGATATTTCTCTAAAAATGACCCAGGATCACTTTCATAAAGGCAATTCTTTTAGTACATAAAATATCCACCATTTTTACTCCCTTTAAAAATAAAACTAATAAAATAACTTAGACTCCCTACAGCCTCCTTCTGGGTGGCAGGTCCTATCTTGACTAACCGAATTCTTGGGCCGAAGAAGGTTTTATTTGCTGATTTCCTTGAATAGGATTTGCCAAATGAGCCTTTAGGTATTTTCAAGCCTAGTGTTTATACTGTTTTGATATTTTATTCACCTAACTTTGTTTTGTTGTGTGTAGTTGTAATTCCTAAGCTGATCCCTTAATTTTCAGGCAGCGTTGATTATGGCCCAAAGGCTATTGAACTGTACAACTAAGCAAAGCCTCCTCGTCCCATAGTAAGTTTCATCCTTCATGTATTTCATTATTGCTCTACCAAAATTCTAACTTGTTCTTTTTTAGGTTTCTCGGGCTACACGTCCCCCGGCTGAAGGATTGGATCTCCTAAAAAATCTCCCTCCCCAAAGGCAAGAAAAGAGATGCAATTGTACGAGCTTGGGGTGAAGACGAAGAAAAGGATCCCGAGACTCCTTTGTGAAAATGGAGCAAAGATGATTCTAGTTATGGGTGGTCTAAACAAAAATATGGCTAAGAACGCTCGTCTAGTCTCTCTAGACATAAATCAAAATCAAGTCACTTTAAGTCCCAAAAGTAGGATCGGTCAGGAAAACCAATTCTCATGCTTCGTTGCAATTGAAGTGCTTCTTGAGATCTAGCTGTCATTGGAATCCTTGACTATTGGAAATCTCGCGACCACTGCTAAGACATCAGCCAAGGCATTCTAAGACTCCTTTAAGTCCTTATAGACAGAAGGGATTGAGAGTCCAACTCATCTTCCAGCCTCTAAGCCAGAACCTAAAGTCCAGGAGTTAGGAGAACAACCTTCTTTAGACAAGGAGTTGAAGAAACACTTAGATACCCTATCTTTGGTGAAAGGCTCTGGGTCATCCTTCTTTAAAGATGAAAACTTGGTTTCCTCTTTGAAGTATGATCTTTCCTTCCTTTCTGAACATGCTTCATCAGCTCAAATCAAGGAGGTTATAAAGTATAAGTGGCTCCTCAAGTTTTGGAGGTGTCATAACAGAGGGATTGGTGAGTTAAGGTTTCAATTCCTCAAACATCTTCTGATGCTCCTTGGTCTAGATAAATTCTTGTGCATTTTTTGCTCTTAATAAAGGCCTCTAAGGTCTAAGTTTGCCTGTTGTGTTGGCTATGAACCTCCTTAAAAAATTAATTTGACCGATAAGCCTCTGTAGTTCTTTTTTGTTGATGGGAGTTGCTGCTTCAATTATAGCCCTAGCCTTGTTCTTATCGACTTATACTCCCCTTTCAAGAACCATGAAATTTAGGAAATTCAAGGCTAACACCCTAAAAGCACACTTTAAGGGGTTAATTTTCAGCTTGTACTCCTTCATTTTGTCAAACACATTTTTGAGATTGGCCAGGTGTTATTCTTCTTATTGAGACTTCACCACCACATCATCGATATAGACTTCCATAAATTTTCTAAGAAAATCATGAAAAATTACATTTATGGCTCTTTGATATGTGGCTCTGGCATTTTTAAGACCGAATGGCATCACAACCCATTCATATGCACCAATTGGTCCTGGGTATCAAAATGTTGTCTTATGCATGTCCTCCTTGGCTATTTTAATTTGATTGTAACCTGAGTGGCCATCTATAAAACTTAGTATTGGATTTCCTGCTACCAAATCTATAAGCATATCAGCAATAAGAATTGGATACTCATCTTTTGGTGTGGCTGTATTCAAGTTCCAGAAATCAATACAGGTTCTTAGTTTGCCATTATTCATGATAACTGGGATGATATTGGACAACCATTCAACATAGACTTCTAGTCTTATGAACCCTTCCCCCAGCAACCTCTCAATTTCCTGCTTGATTAGCCCTTCCACCTCGACTAACATTCTCCTCATAGGCTATTTGAATGGTTTATATCCGAGTTTGATTAGTAGTTTGTGTTCTACCAAATCTTTGTCTAACCTTGGCATCTTGTTATAGTTCCACACAAAGTAGTCGTTGTATTCAATCAATAAATTGACCAGCTTCTTTTCAAACTCTGGGCTAAGTTTACGCCGATGAAAATTTGTCATAGGTCGGCCCCTGTGCCAAGGTTGATTTCTTTTAGGGGGTCTTTAACTTCAGCTTGGTCATCATCCATCTTCCTTCCTGCCATTTTGATACTCCTAAGCTTTAATATGTTAGGGTTGTATGCCCTAAAGCATGTACTTTATGTATATATTTATAATCTTAATCCATTAATGGCTATTAATATATATGTTTTGTTTAATGATTGGTTTCATTTAGTGATTGCATATATATGTTCCTTAAGTTCTATGTAAGAGAACCTATCCTCAAAGAGTTTGGGATTTGGAGATAGATTCTTTTTGTCATAGACTTTAAAGTAAGTTCACGATCATAGAATTATTAGTAGGAACGTCATTAATCCGGAGAGACCATCACCTCTATTGTCATCCATAACAAGTATGAGATACTTATTGGTATGGAGGTAGTAAGTCTCGCACTACAGATATGTGATGTCATGACAACACATGGACACTCATGGTATGAGTAAGTCGAACAGTGACATTAAATGATAGACACATGGATTTTATCCACTAGTCAATGTCTAATCATCTAGATTGTAATTGTGCATATAATATTTAAACTTAAGGTGACATGTTATCTAACATATTGGTGGATATGGTTTGTTACTGCTTACATACCGATGCTAATCAAGTATTGGTATATGGCATGTGGTGGCCATAATTAGTAGTATGTTGAGATAAGTGATATCCAAGATAGAATTCATTAACTTGGGTAAACAAGGAAGGAATCCTATGACTTTTAGTTGTTCTCAATTCCAAATCCTTGGCCATATTAGTAAAGATTCACTAGAAAGAGTTTCTAGTAGGAATTGGTTTATCGATAATTAAATTCGGATAAAAGTCATATGATCTAGCATATAGGGTTTAACTATTCCATGACCCTAACTAAGATCAGGAATCCATAATGAAGGGATTTGAGTGCATGGTAATTATAATCAAGAGGTCCATGAAATGTCAAGGATATAATCACCGACATTCATTTCTAATTAGGTAGTTATGACATGTTATGGTAGACGTCACTCACCACTTATGGGATAGAGTATGAACTATGGATTACATACTTGGTGTGAAGAAAAGAGTTTTATTTATCCCATTGCTAATTAGAACATGAACCTAGTAAGTCACACATCATAAAGCATTTCCCATGGCTTGGTTTTTAACCATGTTAATAATTGATTAAAGAGTTTAATTAATTATTAACTTTTATTTTGTTAGACTTGTAACTAAATTTACAAAGACGCTAGCATGTCTTAAAGTCTAATTTATAGTGGGCTTTACTCAATTATGTCATAGTTTGTATGAGATACAAATGGACATGACTAAATTGATATGGACTAAGGTAAATGATAATTAATTTACATAAGATGTAATTAATTATTGGCTAAAATGATTCCTACTAATAACTTGTGCTAATCAAGTTGATTTATTGACTAATAACTTAGTCAATTAAGTCAAAGGTTGTTAGCACAAGATGTCATCATCTTTACTAACTCTTCCTTAATTTAAGGAAGTTTGTTGGAAGGAGCATGGTTATATAAATAGTGGTTTGTTATCTTTTTACCTAACATAAGATTTGAACACAACTATTCATCTTCTTCTCCAAAAAA
>CAOJBK012205889.1:0-12225 GCA_948294925.1 Codiaeum variegatum
AAATACGGAAATAAGTTATCGTAGAGTATATATATATATATATATACCATGAATTTTGACTTTCGGTAATAACCCAAAGGCATAGTTTTTGGTATCAATTGCTCAAAATCAAAAGTTTTAGATAATTCCTAGTGAAAAGAAAAGGGAAGGAGTTTTTCTTTGGCCTTTTTGAGTAAAAGATTGTTGGGTCCACTTATAATATCTACCACATGCAAGATACAGTGATTTGAAAAACGTAAACCTCCTCATGATCAAGAAAATAATAATAATAAATAAAAAAATATATAAAAAAATTGACTTTCTTCCAAAAATAATAAATTAATAAAAAAAATCGTGTAGAGAGGACATTACAACTGCCTGTCGATCTTGAGGATGTGACACCTTTTCAGGTAGCCGACACTCTATTACCTTGCTTCTAACACCTCCCATTACTCTGCACATGCTTTGCATTTCCATGCACTTAAAATATTAACACTGTTTTAATTAATACTATTAATTATTATTTTTTTTGCCGGAAAACAATTAATTAGTAGTATTAGCAAGTTTTTGTAATTTTAAATCAAAACGCAGTAGCTTAAAAATTACATGGAATCTGAAAATTATTAAAAGTTACAAATTTTATTTTTATTTTAGTCTAAAATTCTCTGATATAGATTCCCTTCCTGCAACAAAGAATAGAGATAACCTTTTGTTTCTTCATTGACCACCACCAAGCCACAAAAATCCATTGCTTACTGTACAATACAGTAACTAGAGTGAATTGGGTTGTGTTGAACTAATCCAATGTTGTGGGTCAGGTTCTTTTTGTGTTTTTTTCATTTACTCATTGAAAGGTTGCATGTGTGATCTATGGGTATGTGTCAGTGACTGAAAACTTCTCTATCTTTCTATGGATTGTGCTATGTCAATCATGCCATCAATTATTCTCTTAGCTCAGATATGATCATATCTCTTCTTGTTTTTTAGCATTTCTCAAATTTTTGTTTTTATGCTTTGCTTTCCCTTTCTCTTCTTATCTTCTTCTCATAGAAAAGGAAAAGTTTTTGCCTTTTACGTATTTAAATTTGGCTTTCTCTTTTGCTTTTTTTTTTTTTTAACAAAATTTGTTGGGTTTTTTCTAATTCCGGATTTTCTATAGAAATTGTTTTTAAAATTGTGTTGGGTATAAAATGCCAAATGCAATTGTAAGTTATAGACTTACAGTCATTTTCTTCTCTTTCTGGTGGATGGTTTAGTTTTTTTTTTTAAAGTACAAAGCACTTCTTTCTATCCAAGTTGTACACCATTATTAATACCATATGATTGATAATATGTTATTTACTTTCTGGGTTGTGTTTTATGAATAATTTATTTTGTTGATTCCAAATTTGGTTTCTAGTTGGTGCTAAATTTACTTGCCTTTTTGTTTTTGAATTGGCCTCAATGATTACTTCATTCTCTTGGCCATTAACTAGGTATTACTAGTTCTGTCTTTTTGTCGCTTTCCCATAAATTTATTCACCATTGTTAGTTCCTTAAGCTTATACATATTCCAATCTCAAGATTTCTCTTGTCTTCTCTTTCTTTCCTTACCCGAGAGATTATACCCTTTTATGGTAACAAATATCATCTGGGTTTAAAGTGTAATATTTTCTTCCCTCTCTGGCCTGCTAAAATCCAAATCTTTGATTCTTTGGATTCAACTTTCTGATCTTGGGACCTTTCTTTCAAATTCTCCAGTGTTTATTTATAAGAAAGAAAATCCTGAAATTCTACATCTGGGATGCAAATTGAAGGTTTCTTAAGAAATGGCAAATCTTGTCCCTGGAGTGCTTCTCAAACTTTTGCAACATATGAATACAGATATCAAAGTTGCTGGTGAGCATAGGTCTTCTCTATTGCAAGTGGTGAGCATTGTTCCAGCACTAGCAGGAGGTGAGTTGTTCCCTAACCAAGGGTTTTATCTTAAGGTATCAGATTCATCTCATGCCACTTATGTATCTTTACCTGATGAGCATGATGATCTAATTCTTAGTGATAAGATTCAATTGGGTCAATTTATTCATGTTGAGAGGCTTGAATCAGCCTCTCCAGTCCCCATTCTTAGAGGGGTTAGACCAGTCCCAGGGAGGCACCCTTGTGTAGGGAGCCCAGAAGATATTGTAGCAACACACTCTCTAGGGTTCCTCAATAGTAATCATGATTCAAAACATTTAGAGAAAGTGAAATCACCTAAAAGAGGGTTTTCAGGCAGTAGTAATGTGAGAGAGAAGGAGAAACCCATAGGGGTTAGACAGAATGGCAATGCTAAAAAAGAGGATTCATCAGATAAGAAAACATCATCTTTGAGCAGGACAAAATCTCAGTTGTCAAAACCTACACTGAATTTGGATTTGAAGAAGGGAAATTTGGCAAAATTAAAATCATCTAGCTCAAGATCTATTCCTTCCTCTCCAACAAGTTGTTATTCACTGCCTACTTCATTTGAGAAATTTGCCAATGGGGTCAAGCAGCAGAGCAAGATTAAAGGATCAGCTAAATCAGGAGTAGTGGAAATGGCAAGTTCTGTTAGTGGGGCTAGTCCAACTGCAAAGAGGGTACCTGTCATCAAGAACATAGTTCACGGGTTTGAGCTGGGGGCCAAAGCCTTAAGAAAGAGTTGGGAAGGGAATATGGAGGAGAAGCATAGGGAGAAATCAAAATTGCGGGCAACCAAACATGATCCAAAGCCAGAAGCTCGGAGCATTTCTGTAAGTATTAACTGTTTATGGATATTGCATTTAGCACTACTGTGTGATTTGGTTGACAAGCACTAAATATTCTGTTTTGTTTACATTTGAATGGACTCAATGTTCTGCTTTGCGGGATGGTTAAACCTGACTTTATTCTGTTATATGTAATTGGTTCAGTGTTTTTAGTTCCTCAATTGGTAGTACATTCACAAGGATATTTTAGCATAATATTATGTGGTTTGAGGGATAATGTTGCTGAAATCGCAGCTCTTATAGCATCTTTATGTTAGGATGAGTCCACAATAAGTTTCGGGTATCTGTATCTACCGGCTGTATCCTCCAATTTAGTTTATGTTGGATCTTTCCCTAAACTCTACTTAAAGTCAAGTATTTTGGTTCTGTATCTAATCTTGATGTATTTGTCAGACTCCAAGAAAGAGCACGTCAAGTGAGAGGTTTCCATCTAAAGAAGACAATAAGACCCAACCATCTGCCAAATCATCTAAAGAGGAGAACAAAAATCCAATTTCAACAAAGAAAGTTACTGGAAATGGAAATTTTGATGATCAAGAAAAGCCAAATAAGCTAAGAACATCCCTTGCAAAGAAATCATCAGGAGAACACACTGGTAATTGTTTTCCAGGAAACTTGGTCAAGGTTTCAGTAAATAGTAGGAAACTGACAGAGGGAAGTGTCTCATGGAGTTCTCTCCCATCTTCTCTTGCGAAGCTTGGAAAGGTAAATGCTCTGTGATAATCTTTATAACATGAACCAAGTTGCTGGATTTAATAATTCCTTCTATTTTTCTTTTCTGGAAAGCATCCACTTGTCAGCTTAAGCAGATCCTGTTGTAATTGCAAGCAATCAGTTCTGCTTAACTATTCTAAGTTTAAAAAGAAGCACAACATTTGGGCTAATTTTCATTGGCAACCTTAAACAAAATAAACTAGCTAGAATTTTGAAACAACATTAGCGGAAGGAATTCATAGAAACTTGTAAATTGCTTATAACTTTAACTACTAGTATTTGTTACAGTAGCCCTGTGGTGCTGTAGGTTTTTACTTATTTTCTTGGGAGCATTTATCTCAAAGCATCTCTTATAGATATAGAAATATTAACAATTTAATTTCTTTCTACATTAGCAGCTTGATTTTTAGGTGTCAATTTTTTTTCCCCTCAAGATTTAACTATTGAAAAAGTTTCGTCAGTTAATGTCCATGCTGTTAGTACATGAACTATTTTGAGAGCCAATTCTTTTAGTCTGTGTGCTCTTTATTTTTAACACTATTCATCTGGTTTCTGGGTCTTCTAGTAAAAGACGATAAAGTTCTATACCTTCTCTTTTTTGTTTTCATATTTACTACTGCCAGGATGTCGTGAAGCATAGGGATGCTGCACAGACAGCAGCCATAGAGGCTATGCAAGAGGCTTCCGTCGCAGAGAGCTTACTTCGATGTCTAAGGTAAGATATCAAAGCAATAGATAACTGCAATGAAAGTAGAATCTTATTTCTATTTATTTAAAATGGGTTATTTCTGATTTATAGTGCAACTTCCAGTCGAGAATTCAATGTTTCATATAGTTATTAGTGTTACTTAAGTCAACTCTGGACCCTGGAATGGTAATTCATCAATTTCTTTGTTCTTGAATTTCGAGCAACATTAATGAAGTCCGTCAAGTAGTTTATGGTATTCAGGTGTCAGGTGGAAACTAATCTAAGTGGTTCTATTAGGTTAACACTGTTGGTTTCTCGGTGATTATACTAATATTGTTGCTAACATCCAAGGGATTGCTAATTGCCAGTCTTTGTTATTGATGTTAGACACAGTTTAATTGTTTTTGAGCATCCAAGGCACATAGTTCATAAAAGACTGAGGGCTCGTTTGGCATTGCTGTTGGAGGTTGTAAAAACAATTTTTAAATTTCATTGATTTAATTGATTGATTTCTTATAAAATTGCTTTTCTAAACATTTGTTTTTTGGAAAAAACATTAATTTATCTACTTGAAAATTTTTTTTATCCAAAAGTGCTTTTGGTAAAAGCAATGCCTCCTAATATGAACCCCTTGTGTATGTGTGTTTTTTGAATGCTATAGCGATTTAGCCATCAAAGTGCTATATAGAACAGCAATTACTGGAAGATAAAGAATTAAAGAAGTCAACTCTAATGCCCTCGTTTTCTTTGCTTTAACCTTAAAACTTCACAAGCATTGTCAATTGCAATGCAAAAGAGACATTCCTGTCCAGCCTTCTTGTGTAATTACGGATTACTCCCCGATTTATGGATTACAAGAATGTCTTTGTATGTATATCCATAATTTGCAATTACTCCCCAAAAGACATTCCTGTCCAGCCTTCTTGTGTAATTCTATATATCAGTGTCAATATGTAAAGACTTTAGGCTTTTTCTTTCTTGCAAGTGTAGGCTTGTTATGTTTACTGAGAGTCACACTAGCAGTCTAGCATACATATAATTGTACTTGTGCTACAGATATTGCTTTAGCCTTCCTGAACAATGTAGAAGTAACTTATTGATATAACACTTTGTATATTCTTTGACAGTAATGTGCTCCTCCCACCACCACCGCAATACATACACAAACAAAATTACACCCAAACACACCACCCAAGGAAATACTTTCTGATGAGGGAGGGTATGGCACAAGGCGTTGAAAGTCATATATAATATAATTGAGTCATTCTAGTAATTACATAGTAGTTCAAATAACTTCATTTTCTTGGGTACAAGTTCAAGAAATATATTAATGTACCTCCTTATCTATCAGCTTTGTTTTCAACCCTCACCCCACTTTCCATTGACCTCACACTTTTGTAGATTAAGAAACAATGGAATTAGTTTCTGTTTTACTGAATATTAAAAAAAATCTTCTCTTAGATGCTGCCTACCATGTTACCTTTCTGTTCCTCAGTATAGTAGTCTTCTATTCATTAACTAGGTGATACAAACTGTCATGATCAAGTTAAGATATCCAGTGGCAGTAAATAGGCTGAGATGCCATGAAAAGACTATTTGCCTTAAATCTGACCAGTCCTTTTATCAAATTGATCTATTCCAACCCACTTAATATTGATGAGGTAAAAGAACTTACTATCCTCACCTATTGCGTTCCTTTGCTCTATAGGCTAACAGAGGTGGTGTTTTGAACGCTGAACAAAGTACAGTTCCCAATTGGTCAAATGAAAAAAATAAAATCTAGTTATCACTATAACACACCCCAACACAGAATGGTCTTCTTTTTATTATTAGTCTTGAAGACCTGTTAAAATGGGGACTCTATTTTACTTTTCAAAAGATTGTTAACTACAAAAGCAATAAAGCATACTCTATATGCAAGTAATATCTGTCAATTCAATTCAACAAACATAGTGTATCATATGAACAAGGCATTCTTTTGCAATTGAATTTCATTAGTACAATTTGTTTGTAGAGTATTAATTATATAATTCGTTTACAAAGTAAACTAATTTTTGTCATGTAAAATTTGTATGCTTAACCTAACTCGAGTTAAATTGATCTTAATTCCAAAATTGATTGGGGTCAGCTATAGTGGTTCTCTAATTTCACTCTATAAATGACATTGGGCTACATCTTTTGGTAGTTGTGATTCCACTACACCAAAATTTGTACTTGTTAATGTGAAGTTCATTTGCAAGTTCTACTAAATTTGATTAGTAACTTATTCAAGCACAAGCAATTTTCAAATGAATTTTAATTTATCCCAAAGAAGAAAGCAGGATTAATGAATTCTAGAAAATTTTATGAAATTCATACCAAACAAGCTCTTCCCAATCTAATATTGGTTGGCTATGTGGATTACTTCTTTCTATTGCTCTCAGTCATTGGCAAAATCCATAGAAAGATCTATGAGATTCATTTTACAATTTCACTACTGTGCAAAAGCAATCTAATTAAAACATATTTACGAAATGATTATAAAGCATTGGCGTGCATGGTAGGCGTAGTGCTAACGCATAAATTGGAAAAGGAAACTATAAAGACAGCAGGCAACAATTAAGAATTCTTTTGTTCAACTATGAAATAAGAAAATATCCTTGCCGCATCTGATCTGAGTAAAGAGCACATTCACTTAAATATAGAGAGATGGACCAGGATGCCACACTTGATGATAGTCTAGTTCCAGACACTTAGACAGGACCATCATGGCTAATATCTGTGTTATTATGTATCTGTGGTACTGAACATGTTGCTATCTAAGTGATTGTTACTTCATTTTTCTTGCAAAAGAACCATAAATCTGCAAGCACACTAGTTCACAACCTGCGTTTGGCAAAGAGGAAAAAAGAAGGGGTTAAAATTTTGAATGACTCAATGGTACATTTACCTTCCATAGAGCAGGGGATTATGTTTGAATTTATTATAGCTGAATGTTATGGAGGGTTCAGAATCCCCAAAGTCAAAAAATATTGTTTGAGGGTCAAATTGAGTTCGTGCTTACTGAAATTTTTTGTATTCAAGAACTGAAGTAATTCTGAAGAGCATCTTTTATTTTGGGATTTTCTCATGCACACGAAATATCTGCATTTAAGTTAAAGCATTACATATTGTTTCTTATTTCCTTATTTTCTCTCCATGCAGTATATACTCAGAACTGACTTCCTCTGCTAAAGAAGACAATCTACAACCTGCTATAGAGCAGTTCTTGAACCTTCATACAAGCTTGAATAATGCTCGGTCAAATGCTGATTCTCTGTCTAAAATTATTTCAGTTGGTTCATCTCCAGATTCTGAGGTGAACCCATCAGAAGAAGTGCTAAAGGTCACATCTGATAGACGGAAACATGCAGCCTATTGGGTCCAAGCTGCACTGGCCACTAATTTGTCATCCTTTTCTGTATTTACCAAAGAAAAAGCTTCAGCTCCTGCCCAAGGGCAAAAGGCATCCAGTAATCAACCAATTTTAGTCCTTGAAAATTCTTCTAAGAATGCTTCTACAAAACCTCAAGGGAAAACCCGTCCATCAGTTGGCTCCAAGCTTGTAGCAACGGGAGCTTTTCGCAAATCAGGTGATAGTTCTGCCACCATTCAGAAAATGCCACCCCAACCACCACCAGAGTGGATCAGAGGAGGCGGCCTTGACGAGGCAGTGGACATGGCTGAAATGTTGCGGATGGAATCCCAAGATTGGTTCTTAGGATTTGTGGAGAGGTTCTTGGATGCTGACGTAGATTCGTCAACTTTGTCAGATAATGGTCAAATAGCAGGCATGCTGACTCAACTGAAGAGTGTGAATGATTGGTTAGATGAGATTGGAGGGTCAAGCAAGGACGAAGGAGAAACACCCAATGTTTCATCAGAAACTGTTGATAGGCTAAGAAAGAAGATTTATGAATATCTTCTCACTCATGTTGAATCTGCTGCAGCTGCATTAGGTGGTGGATCACAGTCATCACCAAGGCTTCAAAATATAGAGATGAAAACAAAAAGGTGACTTTAAATTTAACTTGTGAAATGCAGCACTGGTAATGCTTATAATACCAAAAAATTCTCGTTATAGCTGTCCTTTAACCACCAAGTGGGCAAAGGACTTGATGTGTCTAATTTATGTACATAAATCCTACATGGGTTTGAGGTATAGATGGGGTACCCTTATTAAATTATGAAAGAAAGCATTTAAAATGTCAAAGTGCAAGGAGGTTTTTCCTTTAGATTGGAATTTGTTTTGTGCAATTACACATACAGTTGGATAAGCTGAAAAATGATATATTCTTTCAATCCTTAAGGAATATGTATGAAAATTTTCATTCAAAATAGCAATTGCTGTTTACTTAATCCTTAGCATTCTGTACATGCCTTTGGTTATCGAACTGCTCAGGACAAGAGATGGCAAACTTATGGCTGAGATATGTTTGTTGTAAGGTGAAATTATTTCAGGTAGATGCTTTGAATGGGTTTTTGTGTTCATTTGATGGCAAAACTCCCTCCATCCACAAATTGAAGCATGTTGTTGAGGTCAGTTGCTTTTTATCCAATGTGAATTTATTTTTGTTGCCAACTTTTCCTTCTTTTGTTTTTTAGACGGATCCCATTAAATTGATCCCGTTCATCAAATCAAAGCCACAACATTTTTTTCAACACAAACTATGAAAGTCATAAAACAAACAAGGATTAATTCTGAATGCAGGAGAAAGAAAGCACTATTTCCAAGCAAGCAATAACGTAGAAAGCTTAATGGGATTATGATGCAACACCATGCCAGTTTCAAAGAATCAAAAGCTCCACTGAGGGTTCCATATTTTCTTCTTTTTCGGTGGTTGAGGTCTTAATTTTCCTTTTTTTTTTTAATGATTGCTGGAGCTTTGAACACTATTAAGTACAAATAAATGTAATATAAATACTATTAATACGGGTCTAATCATAATATTAAAAGTCCAAAGTCTATAATCATGAAAACATTAGTCCAAGAAGGCCTTAGAAATAAAAAGTCCAATCTCAGAGCTTCAACAAGGGCTCTTCTGACATAGTATGTGACGAATAGCACATTCAGACATTGGATTCAAGGATAGGAGCAAGTAAATATTCTCTTGAACACGTGTCCTAACCTAATATCAAAATCATTGTACGAGTTAACTATCTCATAACATGTGGTACTCAAATATGATGATAAGTGTCCACTTTAAAAATTCAACAAATATTATAAATATAAATATTATATTATGATGCATATTTTAAGATATGAAACACTGTTTTCAAAACTTCAAAAATCTTAATTCGTTCCAAGGGTTCTCAAGAGCTTAAGGTATTGTTCAATCTAAATCTTATGGCCTAACCCTCTAAGCCCACTTTTGTTCTTCAGTGCAGACTAATCAAGTCCAATGTTTAATCTAATCCAACCTATAGTTAAAGAGATTAGAAATTGTTAGGTTTAATGCCTATCAAATTGGCATCGTTTATGGAAAATCGATTTAAAAAGTTTTTTCTAATCTCAAACAAATATTTTCTCCTCTCTCTTTGAGGATAGTCATATTGACTTTCCTTTATTGTTTAAAATCTTGCATTATCAAAAACACTAAACCCCTCAAGATAATAGAAACAATGCCACTAACGTTTCATCAAGCCACCTAACTAGAAATACAACCCATGAAACTCCACCCACAAACACATCAACCGCCCCTAACCTAGTCTCATCTTTCCAAACCTTAGCCGACCTCTTGATACAAACACAAGAAAATGCAACCTTCGCCACATTCCACCCCAAGCCTTAGCTAGTACATCACTGAATATCTCTCCTGAATTGCAAAATGTTTTGGGTGCACTAAGTCCTCTATTGTAACTCCTGCAGAATCAAAGTCCTATAGAGAAATGTGCAAATGAGAATGCACTGGCCAATCTAACTAGGACAACTAAAACAAGGTTGTTCCAAATCTCGAAAGAAGAATATGGGGGACATGACTCAAACATCAATAAGTAGGCTAAGGTTTGAAATAGGAGTCGTTGGAGGAAATCACTAGATCCGAAGGAGAAAGAAAGCAAAGGGGAGGAAAGGAGGCGAAGAGGAGGAAACGGGCGAAGCAGTGAGGGAGATGATGAAAGCTCGGAAGATTCCAGTGAATCTATGCCCGAAGAGAGAAGGGATGATAGGGGGAGAGCGCAATGCTCCAGGAGAGAATATAGTGGGAGGAGGCGTTCTCACATATCAAGGTCTTAAAGGAGAAAGGAAGACGGAGAGCATGAGGCCACGAGTCATAACCCCCAAGACATTATAGCGATGGTGAAGCAATGTAAGGAGGAACTTGGACGAAGGAAGAAGTCTAGAGATAAAGACTTAACTCTCAAGCTAAGGTCCCCATTGATAAGAGGAGTAGCTGAATACTAGATGCCTAGTAAATTTAAGGCCCTAACCTCACAAAATACACCGAGTTTACGGATCCAAAAGCCCATATATTAAACTATAAGCATGAAGTAGAATTTGCAAACAAGAGATGTTGAAGCGCTTTGCAAGGCTTTCAGGGGGTTATTGGATAGGGCAGCCATCAAGTGGTACGATGACTTGAAATAGGGAAGTATCAGCAACTTTTAGTTGATGGCAGAAAGTTTCATGAAGAAATTTACAGTGAGCATTCCAAATAGAGATGTGAACACAGGCCTTTGATCTTGTAAAGTAATGCCAAGATGAACCACTGAGAGATTTTCTAGCCAGGTTTAATGCCGAAGCCTTCAAAGTTACCCGATTAGACCAGGAAAGAGCAGTAGAGCCTTACAAGAGTTCACCATGCATACGAAATTTTCCAAAAAATTGTCCAAAGACCAACCAAACAACCTTGAGGAAGCAATGACACAGGCTTAGAAGTACATTAGAAAAGATGATACTTTTCAGGTAAGTTAATTTGCTAAAAAAAGTGGGGAAGAAGAGGAAGACATCTCTTTGAAGAAAAGTAAGAAGAAGGAAATAGGATGGTTGAACGAGCCCAAGAGTGCGACACCTTAATCGAAGGAGAAGGATAAAGAGCCCATTAGAAGAACCTTTGATGTGGCAATTCACCCTTCTAAATGCAATACTAGAGGTAGTTTTGCAGTATTTCAAGACCAAGTCATACGGCAGAGACCAAAGACAATGAGGAGAGACTTAGACAAAAGAGATAAATCAAAATTCTGCAATTCTATAACACTCATGGCCACACCACAATTACTTGCAGAAATTTGGTGTAAGACATAGAAAGGTTGATTATAAAAGGCTATTTGAAAGGGTATATCAGAGACCAAAGAGAGCTTGAACCGCTAATGGTAGATGATGGAATGGTTGGAGACATTGCATGCCTTACTGGAGAGACTTAGGAGGAGGCAGTGAGTAACAACAAAGGAAAAACAATTGCTCGAAGTAAAAAAACAGCAGAGTTTTTATTATATAATAGATAGAATTAGTGGGCCGAGGATGATGGGACGATGGTGCAAAGAAGTGCTGACCCGATTGTCATTCAGGCAATCATCGCCAATTACAATGTGCAAAGAATTTTGGTGGATAACGAGAATTCTGCCAACTTGTTGTCCTATGAAGTTTATCAGAAGTTGGTGATAAAAGAGCATGAGTTGAAAGAACTTAAGAATGAACCTAGTCAAAATGCTAGACAAAATAGAGATACCAGCAGCTGGGTACATCTAGTTGCCCTTTACCATAGGTGTGGTTCCAAAGTGTTTGACGGTAATGACACTCTTTATAGCGGTAAAGATACCGATGACCTATAACATCCTAATGGGTAGACCATTACTCCATGATCTGAATGCACACATTAGTTTATGAAAGGGAAGGGTAAAAGTTCCCATACCAGATCAGACTGAACTTTGCATATATAACACCCACAAGTAAGAATATGAGGTAGAGTTCACTAGGATAAGGAAGAGTATGGTGTGCATTCAAACGAAGAGATATGTATGGTGCAGGAAGAGGTGAAGGTAGAAGGGCTGAAGAGCCCAACTAGTGGGGAAGCTGGAATCATTCCCAGTGGAAGAAGAAAGGTCGGAGAGGTGCCTCAAGGT
>CAOJBK012205997.1:0-12919 GCA_948294925.1 Codiaeum variegatum
GGTTTGGCTCGATTCCCTTGGCACTGACTTGATAGCCTAGGAACTTGCCTCCATTGATGAAGAAGGCACATTTCTCCAGGTTCAGCTTCATTCCATAGGCATTCATCACTTCGAATACTTCTTTCAAGTCTTGCACATGCTGCTGGAAGCTCATGCTTTCCACCACCATGTCATCCACGTAGGCTTCAAGATTCTTCCTAATCTGTTCTTTGAATATGTGGTTGACGAGCCTCTGATATGTAGCTCCAGCAGTTTTGAGTCCAAAAGGAATGGACGTATAGCAGTATGTTCCTATCTATGTTATGAATGAAGTATTCTCCTCATCTTATTCATCCATTCTGATCTGGTGGTAGCCTTACTTAGCATCAAGTAGAGAGAAATAGTTGAAACTAGCTATGGAATCTATTAGCTTGTCAATCATAAGCAATGGATAGGAATCCTTTGGGCATGCCTTGTTTAGATTGGTGAAATTCACACACATTCTATGGCCTCCACTTGCTTTCTTGACTATTACCACGTTGGCTAACCACTCTAGGAACTGCACTTCTCTTATGAAACCAGCAACAAGTAACTTCTCCACTTCTTGATCAATTATGGCTTGCCTCTCAGGCCCAAAGCATCTTTTCTTCTGTTTAACAGTCCTGTAGGCAGGGTCTAATACAGCTTGTGAGTGATGACCTCTGGGATGATCCCTGGCTTGTCAGTGGAAGTCCAAGCTAATGTTGCCATATTGTCAGCCAGAAATGCCTGTCCCTACTCCTTCTCTTATAGACTAAGTGTAGAGTTAATCTGGAGGCTTCGACCATCATCATTGATTTGGCAGGGTTCGAGCTTCTGGGAAGACTTGCCCTTGGATTCGGCTGGGGCTTCTTAAGGAAATATCTTCACCATATTCACCTCATTGATCTCCAGAGAGATGGCTTTCCTCTTCTTCTCCATTGTGAATGTCATCTTGGGGGCTGCATCCTCGTAGATGTGCAGATCCGAGCCATCAAGAAGAGGAACTTGCATTCTGCCTCTTCTAAAATTAACCGAGGCATCTAGGTCCTACAGCAAGGACCTTCCCAGTAATACGTTGTACACCATAGGCAACTTCGTCACCACAAAGATAGCCATCACTGCTACTGCCTTTATGGCTCGACCCACTGTCATGGGCAGTTCTATAGTGCCCACTGCTGGGATGATAACTTTATCAAGGGTTCGGACTGGTGCCTCTAGAGGCTGGATCATCAAGCTATCAATCATCATTTGTGCAAATGCGTCCCATTACAGGAGGGTCACCGAGTTTCCTGTATCCACAAAGATCCTCCTGACCTTGAAGTTGGCCACTACAGCAGAGATAACTATAGCTTCGACCTTAGTAGTGGCTGGCTAACCCGAAAGTGGGTTGCTTTGTGCCATTGAAAAATACAAACTCAGATGGCTCATGGGTTTGGGCCAACTCCTTCTACTTCCTTCGGCTCAGTAGAACCTCTTCAGGGCCCCCTGTGAGGCATAGGATGTCACCAGTCACTCCATCTTCTATTGGCACTGGCTCTATAGGGTTCACTGGCCCAGATCTATCATTCTTCCTGACATAGTTTCTGAGGTAGCCTTGTTTGATGAGCCTTTCAATATCTTCCAATAGGGATATGCAATTATCAGTTGTGTGCCCATGAGTATTATGGAATTTACACCACTAAGATCTGTCTCTCTTTGCTAGATCTTTTGTGATGGGCATTGGTCTCTTCCAAATATCTTTGTCTTGGAAGGCAGCAAAAACCTCCTCAGGCTTGGCATTCAGCGGTGTAAGCTTGGAAGGGTCGAACCTTTCCCTCCTCGGTGGTTCGGTATACCTCTGTTGTTTATTCTGCCTGTTAAGGGTTCCTTCACCTCTTGGTGGCAACTCTTCTTTCTTTGCTTTCTTTTGGGACGAGCCTCCCTCTTCTAGCTTTCTCCTTTTGTAAAAACTGCTCTCCCTAAAAGCATCATCTTGCTTAATGTATTCCTCCGCAATAGCCATTGCTTCATTCAGGGTCCTTGGCGAACTCTGGACCACAACTTTAAAGTAGTCCTGGTGGTTAGTGCATTTCTAGAGGGTTTCGATTGCTATGGGTTCGTCGATGTTAGTCACCTTCAGTGTTTCTCTGTTGAACCGAGCAATGAAGTCTCTTAGCGACTCATTCGAACCCTGCTCTATCTGCTTCAAGGCTCGGGTCGACAAATGGAGGGTGAGAACCTTTTGACAAACAGATTCATCAAACTCCAAAATGAGTCTATGCTACCCTTAGGCAAGCTGTCATACCACTTTACTACATCCCCTCCTAAAGTGCCCCTAAAGGCTCAACACAGTGCCTCATCCCTGGTGGTTTATAGCTCCACCAAATGTTTACACTCTAGGACATATGCCTTAGGATCTTGGCTGCTAGCATACTTCTCAACTCTGGGCTTCTTGAACTTGTTGGGCATTTGAAACTCTTCTATATGCCTGTTGAATGGAGACTTGAGATGTAGGGAGAAATCTCTCCTCCTGTCTGGCTTTGGGACTGCCATTTCTTCAACATATCTCTGCATCTCCTCTCTTAGGGTCACTCTAGACCTATGGTGACTTGAGGCCTCCTGCTAATCTCTCATGGGATTTGCATGTTGGCTTGCATGCTCCTGTCTGTGTTCTGAACCCTTGTGAGATCTGTTATGATACTCCTCCTCTCTCCTGTTGGTAGCAAATCTGTCCCCTACTGCCTCTCTGTCATCCACTTGCTGACTTCCACCTCTGTCATCCCTCCTTGGCTCCCTGCAAGGTAGTGTTGGCTCAAATCTATTCTGATGCTGATACATCAGCTAGGACATTGACATTCACTCCCTGATTTTCTACTGGAGGATTATTGTCCATTCTGACTGGTGGGCCAAGCCTTTGTGCTGCTTGGAGAGGTGTAATCAAGGGAACAAGGTTGCTGATCAAGCCTTGTAAGGCAGCTACTAGATCTGGAGTTGCCTGAGGCAAAATGGGTTGTTAAGCTAGTGTGGAAGGGCTTGGAGCTCGAGGTTGGTTTATGAAGCTTTGCAAGCATTGCAGAGAAGCAACTATGTTAGCTAAAGCTACAATTGGGTCTTGAGGTATTGGAGGTGTGTTTGCTGCTGAGTTTGTGGTGGTAGGAGAAGGAGTGGCTTCTACTATGCTAGCTTCTTCGTGGGTGTATTCCATTGTGAGAGTTTTTGATTTGTGATACAAGCTCTGAGAATGTGTTTTGAAAGGAACTGCTAGTTGTTCCCCACAGACGGCGCCAAATTATGCATGTCGATCCTGGCCAACACTGGGTTTGAACTGCTCTAGTCGAGCTGGAACTAGCCTGCACATAAAGGTACTGGTCAGGGGTGGCCGAACGTTGTGTCCAGCGATAACCCTCCGACGCTCAAGTCAGTGATGAGTATTGAACTCAAATGGAACAATATGTGTGTTGTGAGGTTGTGAGAATAGGTAAGAATTAATTACCTTGTTCAAGATGATGAGATCTGTACTTGTAGGGTGAAAATCCCGTTGAATGGGACAAGTGTCAGCTCCGGGTACTTTGGCAGTGTACCTCTCCATGGGGCATGTGACACCTGTCTGTTGCCAAATTCCGAACCCCGAAGGTCACTAAAGGACAAAACTTGTGATGTGCCTCGGATTCAGGTAGGACTGGATGCTACAGAATTCGGTCAGGATCCAAACATGTTGTTGGGGCCGAATCAGGTCAAGACTGAGCAGTATCATCCACTGTCACTCATCACCACCACCATTCCTAATTATCACTATTTACATACATTATAAATATATTAATATATATTTTTAACTATAATATTATTTAAAAGTAGTTATTTCAAATTGATTAAATTGTTGTTCAGTTCCTATTTATTTTATTCAATTAGTGTTCCATTCCGTCAACCCATATTCGGCTAAGAGTAATGGAATATTAATTTTTAAAAATACTCATTCAATACCTTTTTAAGTTTGTAAAAGAATCTGAAACAAAGACCAAATGAGAGACCGCTTAGAAGAGCTACTGAATTTCGTACTTCAATCTCACATTAACGAAACTCTTGAATTTGATCTACTTCTCTCGAAGGACTTCTGCTCCAATCTCCTCAGAGACGATCCAAGCGATTCCGTTTCATTCCCTGCGAACAATAGTCCCAGTAATTAATCATCGCCACTCAATGTTAAACTGATTAATTTTTTTTCTCTCTATTTACATTTCTATTTCATTCTGCAGCTTCTTTGGAAGGAGTTCCTCAATATCCCTTATTCAAGCGTGTAGCTTTTGCTCTGTATAAATGTATAATTTCTGGGTCGTTTGTTAAGACATATGATAAGATAAAATTGAAAGAGGAAGATCCTTGCTCAATGAAGAAAGAAGAAGAGCATTGGAATCAGTTAATTGTAGAAAAGGGTCCTCAATTAGTAAATGTAAGTAAAGAAAAGGGCAAACTTCTGTTTTTGTTTTGTTTGTTTATTATTGTTATTGATGATTAGTTTGTTACATTTAGCGGATGTTGAAGACTACCTTTTATGAACTTCATGCTCAAGAGCCCTTCTTTTCACTCTTAAAAGGTGTTATCATCTCTCTCTTCCTATTTTTTTGGTCGAAGATTTATTCTCTAGTATTCGGATTGTGTGCAGATGGACTAAAAACAGTTGAAGGAATATGTGCTGGTGGTAATCATAGCAGGTACTACTTATACATATATGTGTTTGTGTATATATGCTCATTCTCAGTGATTATAATATACTTCTATTTTCCTTTGATTTTTTAATTCTTTAGTTTGGTCTATATTGATATTGGAGGCTTTCATACATGGTAATTGTTACCTGCAATTAATGGAACAGTCTGGACTCATTTATGAGTACGAGTATGCCTTTGATTGGTTACGGACGGGGCTTGTAATGGGTATGCAGTGGGGGTAGCATTCGTCAACCAACTTTAATGGGTTCCTTGTTTATACTTGGGAAAAGATACGTTTCAGATAGTTAGTTCCTTGAAGAAGTTATAACCTGAATTAGTGTTAAAAAAGGTCATAGAAACAGAATGTGACAAATGTTATTCAAGGTGTGTTTTCTTGCATGTCTTGCTGATAAATTGTTCTTCCCTTTTTATTTATAAATTTATGAACTGATCGATTTCCTTTGATTTTAGGATTGAGGTAGGAACTGTGGTTCTTTTGAACAAAAGTGTTTTGCTTGAGGTGGAGGTGATAGATGCTTGTGCAATTTATTTGATCTCATAGTCTCAGTTGGGCCTCTATAATTTCATCAATTCACAGGATATTCGCCGATATGCTTCATTTTCCGAGATGTTGGAAGCAGAGAATCTTTCAAAAGTTCTTCCTGGGGTTAACACTATTGAAGAAGGTAACTATGTTTTGCTATCAAATGGATGGTCTTATTTAGGACATAAGTAAGGTGAGTGGCTACGTTTATTCTTGCGCTTTAATTTTTTTTGATTACATTGAATAAGATTTTTATTTCAAGAAGTAATAGATGAGATCTTGGTTCACTTAGTGGTTGAATATCAATTATTGTGTGGTGAACAATCACATTTTATTAGTTTTTTGATGTATTAAATATTGCCATTTGCTTAATACTGTAAAATGAGGTATACAGTAAACGTCTTGTAGAAACTAAGAAAAAGATGATATGCAATAATGAAAGGATGAAAAAGATAACAATGCAGGCACAAATTCTCATTATCCTGTAATAGGGGATCAAGGGATCACTCAAATGCTCGTTTACTGTTATGATCAAATTCTTGACCTTGAATTAATCCAAGACATCTATAGCCAATTAATCAGCTTGCACTATTACAGAAATTATGATTTAATGATTTTTGTTGAATTATGTGGTAGTTCGCGGTTAGATTTAGGATATTGTATCATTGTCATCTATTTATGGATGTGTAGTTATGATTGGTTTGATTTGATGACTGCAAGTTACGTCTCATTTTTCAAATGTATAGGAGCCTATCTGCACTCTTCCATCCTAGCCATTGTTACAGAAATGGAATAATTGGAAAACATATTTTATGCACCGATATGTTTTGGGGATTTATGTTGAGAACTAACATTTCTGTTTGGGATATATCTTTAATTTTGAATTGCTTTAAAATTTTCACTTAATTGTTTGCATTATTTTCAGAAGAGACTTTGTTGAAAAAAATTATTTGTGGCAATTGCATTCCTGAATAAGTAAGGTCTGATTGTCTTAACAGTACATATTTATGGCAATTTCAGGTGTAAAAACTTACAGGAAGCTTTATACATTAGAAGAGGAAATGTCCAATGGTGTCCTTGCAATATGTGTATCAAAATCTTCTCCTCAGCCATACCTATGTTTGGCTAATATATTATCTGTGAGTTGCACATTAAACTGTTCAAGATTTATATGTTTCAATATATGGGAATTTAGCTTCAACACGTGAGGAATTTAAGTTAATCTTCATGAACAGGGCTACGTGATTACTTGGGTGCAATCATGACATGCTCTTAAATTTTGCTGGCAGTAAAATTATAAGGTGTTGATTGTTTTGGATCAAATTTGCATGAGCAATAGACTTTGAGTTGATTTATAAATAAATGATAGTATTGACAAGGAATAGAACAGCAAGTATTATGTGTATGTTGAACCCAACTAAGGAAATGCCCTGGGAAAAAGAACTTTGTAAGCCTAAACAATCGTAGCTGCTTCAATGTTTTTGATGCAGGGATTGACTTATGGTGGTGTCCAAAGTCTTCTGGGCCTTGCACATACTGTTGGAACAGTTCCTGATGCCCTTCCTCCACCAAGATCAACTCTTTTCTTATCCTTCACTCTGCCATATAGGACAAATGTAAGATTAGAGCATGTAATGAATTTCTTGAGATGTAAAGATTCACTGTTCCATAAATATGAAAATTCTTCTTATCTAAAAAATTAAGTGTGAATATTCTGTTTTCTTGTCTTGAGGTCAAAGGTAGTGCCTTGACTCATGGAGCAAGGGCCATGGCAAAGCATGCAAAAAGAAGTAGTGATAAATATTGGGGTATTCTTAGTGGAAGTGGTAAGTCTCTGGTGAAAAGCAGAATAAAAGTATCAGTGATCATTAACCTTTACTTGTTTTTCCATTTTGATCACTTACTTTTGATTTTTTTCATTTTAATTACTAACCTTCTATTTTATTGCACCGATAGATCGTTAAAAGGTTTCATGGCCGGAAATCTGACGTGGCATGCTTACTTAGTTGACACGTGGATGTGGCATGCCACGTCAACTCTCAGTCGACACGTGGCATGCCATGTTAGTTCCTAGTTGACACGTATCATGCCACATCAGATTTCCAGTCATGAAACCTCCTAGTGATTTGTTGGTGCAATAAATAGAATGTTAGTGATTAAAATAGAAAAAAAAAATCAAAAGTTAGTGATCAAAATGGAAAAATAAGTAAAGGTTAGTGATCATCTGTGTTTTTCACCTGTGCAAAGCATGTTGAATTTGGCCAGTTAAGCCAATGATTTTTTTTTAATCTTCTGCTATATGTCTCTTTGTTCTATGTTTCATGTCTTCCATATGCTGTTCATTTTTAAATGTTTTAGGTACTCTTATATTTTTCATGGTAGGCAAAAAAAAAATAGAAAAAGAAGAATATGGATATAGGAAGAATTCACGGTACTTGGATTGCAGCCATCAATTCATCACTCCCCAACCTAAACCAGTTGTCATTACCTGTAGCTTCATTAGTTGGTATTTTCATACCTTGACATTACCATTATTGGCCTGTTTGTGCTATCAAAATGGTGCCTATTTTTGGCACAATTATAGTTGCTTTTATCCTCAAATCATTAAAAACCTCAATTAAAATCGTGATGCTTATTTACTATGATACAGTATTGAATCAGTATCCTTTGGCTTGTTGGAGCTGAGCTGGGACCTCAGTTTTTTCTAAAGGCAAAGCCTGAATTCTTTAGGTTGCATTTGGAAGATATTACTTTGGAATGAGAGCATATAAGCTTAGCATTTTAGTATAAATTACTTAAGTTATCTTCCAATACATATCTTTGGTTGGATAAATTTATGAATGTAGTTGATATTTGTTTGAGGGTGAATTGGAAATGCCTACCAAAAAAGTGTGATTTTAAAAGGACTCTTGCATTTGGAAGATATTACTTTGGAATGAGAGCATATGAGCTTAGCATTTTAGTTTAAATTACTTAATTTAGCTTACAATACATAGACTTATCTTTGGTTGAATAAATTTATGAATGTAGTTGATATTTGTTTGAGGGTGAATTGGAAATGCCCACCAAAAAAGTGTAATTTAAAAGGACTCTTGAAGGTTTAACTTGAGACAAGTCACTTCCCTCTTTTCTTTAGTTTATTCTCCAGAACTTTTTATATGATTTTTAAATAAATCCTTGGACTTTAAAATTCTTTTTCTGATGCGACTTTAAGGCATTGAAAAATAAACCTTCTTGGGGCATAATTAAAAGCAAAATTCTGAAAATCCCGAAGTTAAATCATAGTTGACAACGGACGTCTTCTTTTACAGGTCTCTATGGCATATTGATTAGAAACTAGAACTCCCAAAACAAACAGTCTTGAATGTAGCACTGTCTAAATACTCCTAAAAAATTGCTAACTTAATTCGGTTATACTTTCTGCATTTCCTGTTTAACACCATACTTTTACGAACCATGTTTATGGTGCAAATTCTGTCATGCCAGTTGATTGGTCCATTCTTTTTCTGTTCTGTTTCGCTTTACCATCTAATGTATTGGATGAAAGAAGGAATTATCCTTTCTTGAGACCAACTTTCCTTGTTTTGAGAAAAAAAAGGATGTTTACATATTTTCTTACTAGCTTTCAATTTGTGTTTAATGTATATCATTTTTATCTGTCCAGATTCTACTAAAAATAGTCTTGCAATGAGTGTCATAAATCACTTATTAGCCGCTTCTTGCTGGTCAAATGTGCATATTGTTCCACTTCATGGAGCTGTCTTTGAGATACGGGTGGCTGATGGCTATGGGGCACGGTGGTCTAAGGATGGAACTAAGGTAAATTAATATACTGATAGGAATGTTCATATGGTAGCAAAAGACAAACTTGCACTGATGTTTTTACTGAGATATTAACATGTTATGCTAGTTGCTGCAATTCTAATAGAAATAATGGGAATATTAAAATCGCAGTTAAAGATTACCCATTGCCATATCATGTCTTTTTCTGCTGTCAGAGAGTGATGTTTTAATTAAATATCGTTTGTTCTAATCTCAAAGGAGAATCCTAAAAAAATTTGCAAGTACTCCAAATCAAATAGAAATTGGAGACAGAATTCGACAAATATACTGTAGTTACTGCCTCGGTAGTTAACCTAAAACCTTTTTTCTTTTGTCTTATTTCAGTTCATCGGTTTTCTGGAACCATACATGGAAGATGGTTACTCAAAGGGATGGAAGCATTAAGTTCTTGCAGAAGTATTTCCAGTGGCTTCCATGTTCAATATGTGTATGTTTTCTCAAATGATAGGACCTCCTTGAACTCTTTCCGTCCTAGCCATTGTCTTCTTGTTTTCTTTGTACTTTGGAGGAGAGTAAACGTTGGTTTTTTCAGCAGAGAAGTGATTACATTTTCACATGATGGTGCTTGATCCCAACTTTTCCCTTCAGATATTTGAAGTTAAACTTGGTGCTGTTTCAGTCTTTAGGTTTAAAGATTTAGGTGTACTAGTTCATGTACTAAAACGGTTAGAGCTGGGTAGGACTTGCAATTTTTTGGACTGGAGACGGAAAGATACCATAAATCCTACTTTAGAGTAGTGTAAATCTTTGCTCATGTACTTTCTACAGTGTTTATTTGGTATGTATGCGTTCATTGTTTTGATTCATGTGTGCTTGTCTGTGCCGTTAATTCATTTTTGTACTAGGTTGTGATACTGGGACAAACGAATCTAACAACACCTGAATTTTGGTTAATGATTTGCCAAAGGAAAGTTAAGATATATATCAATGATTGGACATATCCCCAAGTTTTGGTTTAGTGTAATAACCCACATGGGATGGGTTCTTTTAGGTAATAGGTTGTCCTAGCTAAATTGGCAAGATGTCACTAGCAGTGATACCTGCATGATTATTCATCGCCACTGTAGCCACCGACACTGTCTTTGCCTTCTAGCCCCTGTTAAAACTACCTCAAATTCTAGCACATGGCAGTTGTTGCGACCACTCCCCTTAGAAATTTTAAAGCAACTGCATATACCTCATATTCGAACTCGAGAGCTTAGGTTAAATTTGAACAATCCTTAATCAGTTTGATCTTCGTCCATCATTTAACAGTTCTATTCATAATTTTGGAGTTTCATCATTTGACCTATTCTTATGGATTTACTTGCGAAAAGATTTGCAACCTATTATATGGACTGATGCAAAAACATATCAGGTTTGATACTGTCGGGTAGTTGGACACTGCGTGTGCATTCGGACAAGAGTTGAATGAACCATCATTATCAACACCTCCTTTCATCAACATTTAGTGTATGTAATTATCTTGTGGACTTTTATCTTTGAATTTTATTTAAGATTCTGGAATGTCTACAATATAACACCAGCAAGTGACATTCTCTTTTTTTTGCTTATGTTTGTTATCTAAATTATTTGAACGGACTTATACTTTACATTTTATAATTGCTTTCTTTTTTTTTTTTTTACACTAAGTCTCAAAGATTAGTGTAAAGTTGAATGTGCAATCATACGATAGTGTATATAGTTAGTAATGAGTATATTAAAGTCGGAGTTGCTCAAATAGATGATATGTTGAGAGAAGGGAGATTGAACTAATTTGAACATGTCAGTCGTAAATTTTTAAATGCACCAGTTAAAAAAATCAAATATCTTTCCAACATGATCTAGAGAGTTTATATCCTTCCTATGATAGTCTGAAACTGTGGCGAATTAACTTGAGATTTAAATTTTATTAAGTCGAGTTGGATCATCTACCACATTATGTGGCTGTTACTATTGTTCTTGAAATTGTTGGCAAAGAAATTGTTCTTTAGTTATTTATTTTGTTTAGAGAAATGGGAGAGGTTCAATATTAAGATCTCATTGAAGGAATAATTATAAATTTGTATAGTAATTTTCTAAAATTTGAGAATTGAACTGTGAAAAAAAAAAAAGCATAACGGAGTGTTATTAGCAAATGATTAGTAAATTAGAATATTTAATGAATTAATTAAGCATTGCCTCCGAAGGATGTAGCTTGATGGTAAGTAATTAATGTTTACAGCTGCACGTTTCAAGCTCAAATTTCGGAGGAGGTAAAATTGATTTGGATATTAATTTACTCTCTCATCTTTTAAAAAGAAGAAAAAAAAAGCACTCGAGGAGAGCTAAGCACTCGATGAGCTTAAGAAAATGAAGACACCAAATTAGTTGGGATGTTTTGATATAATCCCTGTTTTTAGAAACTCTATTTTTTTAACTAGTTTTTTTTTTTTTAACATGATGTCCTATTATATATTTAATAATTGATATATTTTTATTAAAAACAAATCAATAACATATAATTTAAAGATGAATGTTTAAAATTAAAATATAATTAAAAAAATATAAAAATTGAATATAAATTTACAATAAGGTTATTTACAAAAAAAAAATCATAAACTTTAGGTTTAATTGTGTTTCTAGTACAAACTTTTAATTTTGATAAATTAAGTCACAGACTTTCTAATTTTGGTAAATTGGATCATGAATCCAGAATCTATCTGTCAACACTAAGTGAACTCGCCTTAGTTATTAAAATATTATTTTTGTGCAACGTCAGAGGACACAATTTTTGGAAAAAAAGAAAATATTAAAACTAAATAACTAATTTCATAAATTCAAATTAAAAACCATTTACCCTTCTGTAAAACGTCCTCGTTTTGCCCTAATCAAGCATTAACCATGCGGATTTAATGGGGTAGTTAGCAGTTAGCTGAGATAATTGATTTGAGCTTACCCTAGAAATCAAATCATGATGAACTGAACCCCAACATTTGAGCAGACAACGCTTGAATTAGACGAACCATACTCGAATCAAAGATAAATCACAGCGTTTGCAGAAGATAGCTTCAGCTCTACATTATCTTTTTAAAATTTTTTATTTTAATTATATAGTGAGACAATCTTGTAATTTTGCTGATCTCCATCATCCACACACACACACACACACATATATATATATATATATATAGTTTACATAAATTTTTAGTTTTTCTCCTAACTGTGCACTAAAATGTACTGTTGTATATAACCATAAAAGCTAATTATAAATAAATATATAAAATATAGAATAATCCTCATGTGACACAGTAATGAATAAAAGGAAATTAAAAAAGATTATAGAAAAAACATAATAACAATTTGACAGCACAAAGAATTCTATAAAACTGTATTTTATTCATAAATATGGAGGCTATATATACACAAAATACATTCTATAAGAAAGGAAACAAAGCCTATCTAAGAAAACTAATTATTCTCTCTATAAGAAAGGAAACAAAGCCTATCTAAGAAAACTAATTATTCTCTCTATAAGAAAGGAAACAAAAAAGCTAATTTCTAGGACTAATTATAGAAGAAGATCAAATTACAACTAATATACAACTTATGCAGACACTCCCCATCAATTTGGGTCATAGATGTCCATCATACCCAACTTGCCAATTATATCATGAAACGCCTTTCCTGAAACGCCTTTCCTGAAACTGCTTTCGTGAGTATATCTGCTAACTGTTTTTTAGACTGAACAAAGGACAACTTTATAACCTTTTTATCAAGGTTATCTTTGATGAAATGACGATCAACTTCAACATGCTTGGTGAGATCATGTTGGACAGGATTTTGCGCAATCTGAATGGCTGCCTTATTGTCACAGTGAATATTCATAGAT
>CAOJBK012206686.1:0-15164 GCA_948294925.1 Codiaeum variegatum
AATTTGCGGTGTTGGTGTTTGGACTGATTTGATTGTTTCATCTGTAATGATAGCCATTCTCACAACAGATTTACGAAATGTTTTACAATGGATTTCAGAGTACGGTCACAAGTTTTCTTCTTTTAGAATTGAACCTTGCTCTGATACCATGACAGCACAAAAAATTCTATAAAACTGTATTTTATTCATAAACATGGAGGCTATATATACAAAAAATACATACTATAAGAAAGGAAACAAAGCCTATCTAAGGAAACTAATTATTCTCTCTATAAGAAAGGAAACAAAGTCTATCTAAGGAAACTAATTATTATCTCTATAAGAAAGAAAATAAAATAGCTAATTTCTAGAATTAATTATAGAAGAATATCAAATTACAACTAATATACAACTTATGCAGACAATAATATATTAACAAAACTAATATTCTATCTGATGTTGATTTTTTTTCTTTTCTTTTCTTCCCAAAACACTGAAAATTCTTTTATACAAAGATAAAATCAGAAATACTCCACTATATATGATACATTTAATATACGAATTATAAAAATAAAATTTAAATTTAAATTTAATAATCTTCTCAAAAAAATAAATTTAATAAAATATTATATGTATTATTTAAATTTTTTTTCTTAAAAAAAAATTGAATAAGCTTTGAGTCTACCCAAGCTAGTATTCGTCCCTATGTATATATACAGTCAAGACTCAAATTCCAATTATGATTATGAAACTTTGGCTATTTTTTGTTTTTATTTTGTAAGATAGCAACCCGCCAAATTGCTCAACCACTCCATAACCTACAAGATAAAACATCATGTGCTCTTATTTTTTTTAATTAATAAAAAAATATTTTTCAAGTTATATATATATATATATATGAATGGATTCTCATATTTTATTTATTCATATAAATTATTTTTATCTATTGAAGTTGAAAATTAAAATTTTTTTTCTAAGGAAAAAATTAAATTCTGATAAACTGAATTAGAAATAAACTATTTTATTAATATAAAAAATCTAAGCATAAAATAATTTATAATTTTTATATTATAATCAAGTCATTTTTTTATTTAATAGAAAAAAGAAAAAAAAAACAAGATCCCGTTTTCAGCTGAAATGGGTTGGTGTTCACTGCTGTTGCAATATGCAAAGGGCAGAGCAATCAACATCATTTTATTGTATATAGAAAATAATAAATAAATAAATAAATAACAAAAAGTTTTAAAAAAATATTGGTCAAAACAAATATTAAAGTGTTTATTTGTTAATTAGATTATTTAATTATGACAAAGAAGTTTAATCGGTAGCAATAGATAAGTACATTTATAATTTATTATATACAACAAAAACACACTTAATCTAAGTATTGATTTATTATTATTATTATTATTATTATTATTATCTAAAGATAGATGTAAAACTAACTAATTAAGTGTGGTCTGATTGATTTTCTCACTATTTACGAAAGATATGAAACCACATTAGTTATCGTCAATTGATGAAAGATGTTAAAAGGGGAAACGTTTTGATGCTTAGTGTTTAATGTATAGGCTTCTAAAATCTAAATATTTTACTAATTCATTTTTTTTTTCAACTAAGACATTGTTCTCTTCAATTTAAAAATAAATAAATATTTAGTAAAAATTAATTTTAATAAATATAAATAAAATTTATTTAGTAAAAATAAGTTTTAATAAGTAAAAATTCATTTTAATTAAAAAAATCAGTAAAAATAAGTTTTTTTAAAAAAATTAAATCAGTTTTAATAAATAAAAATCCGTTTGTGGAAAATAAATTAAGTAAAAATTAGTTTTAATCGGTAAAAATTAATTTTATCAGTAAAAATAATTTAAAAATTCAATTAAAAAAATAGGATCTAAACTTAGAATAATCCGAGTTATGTAAGAGGAAGCTTATGAAAACTTAATTTTTTATAGAAAAAAAGTGATTTAAGTTGCGAGTTGGTTATGGAGAGCAATCTTTGGTATGATCTTGTGTTTCTAACATATTTCTATATATTGAAATTATTCCAAAAAAAGATAGTGTTTGGTTGAACGTAATGAAATGTAATACAATGTAATCAAATACATTTATATTATAAAATTATATTAAAGTTGCATTTGATTACATTGCATTATATTCCATTACGTCAAAACAAACACTACCTAAGTGCATCAATAACTAATTTGATGACAATTTTAAATGGTGGGATAAGCATGTGTTGACTGAGAGATAAGTTGTCAGCGATGAGAATTTTCTTCAATTCTACCCATACTCGATCCATTATCATCTTTATTCATACCTTTTAATTTATTACATTAATATAAATATGATTTTATCAATTATATAAATTTTCTATAATCATAACAAATTATACCATAATAATTAATTATTTTATTGATGTTAGTTTCTCTTATACTAAGCGATATGCTGACAAATATGCTCACGAGTTAGCATGGGTAAGTTGTTTAACAAAATGTATGAAATGGTTTTGTGAAGTTCTTATGTGTATTTAAAATTTATTTAGTACTCTGAGAAGTATGATCTGATAATAAGTAGCTAATGTTTATAACTTTATTTTTCAGATTCGATTTTTGAAAGATAAATGAGATAAAATTGATTTTGACATTACTTTATACTTCTTTTTTTAAAAAAAATATTTAGAGTTCTATGCTTTAATGAAAATCATCTTTTGATTTTTTTTTAAAGAAAAATTATAAAAAAGGTACAAACTTTAGGGTAAATTTATATATTAGTAACACAGGGCAAGCACATGGGTCACATAGGCAGTGTAGGATGTGGGCCTTTTTTATTTAAATTTTGCAATCTTTGCGTTTGGTACGGAAATTTTGTCCCCTCTTTGCTTCACACCCAATTAATCTGAATATGGTGATTCTCTAAAAAAAGAAAAACGAAAAAAAAAAAATCTTATTCTTTGTACTTTAATTTTTTTAATTAAATTCTTATATTTTTATTTATTATAAAAAAATTATATATTTTTTTAAATAAAGTTAAATTTCTATATGTTTATTTCAATAGAATAAGAACATTTTTCATATCTAAAATTATAAATCTCAAACTTAAATAAAATTATAATAAAATAATACACATTTTTATCATAATAAGTGTAAACAAAATTTATTTTATATTATTTAATCACTTCAACTATAATAAAAATTTTTGAACTTTCAAAATATAAATTCATAATTTTTTTTGTCTATTTTACGTTATTATACATTCATTCTTATTTGAGATTTTACAATTTTAAATATAAAAAAGTACACATTTTACCTTTCATTCTTTCATCTTTACCTAATTGCTCTATCTTTTATTTTTAAAGAGTGCAAATCTATCATAATTTAATATACTGTTATAAATATTTGAAAAAGTTGAAGAGAATAATTATACATTCTCGATTATATGTGACTTGACTGCTAAGTATACATCTTATTAAAATAAAAGTATATAGATTTAATTTTATTTGAAATAAAAGTATAAAAACTCGATTTTACTAAAATAAAGAGAATCAATCGAGAGAAAAAAACAATTATTTTCTTTAGGAAGAAGAGAAATTCAACCTAAATATGTGTTATTGAACCATATCTTAATTCTGTTAAAAAATATTATATATTATATTTTTCTTTTTGCTTGCAGCACAGGTGTTTTAGATGGATATCAACTGTGGGAAATATTTTTAAGTTCATATTACGCCCAGACTAATCATTATCCGTATAAGATAGGACTCGTTAGAGTGTCAAAGTACTCTCTTAAGAGTTTTAAAAGTAGCTGCATACTCAGAGTTCGAACTCAAAATCTCTGGTTAAGCTGGAAGAGTATCGTGTCAATTCATCCATACCCTTTTGATTATGTTTTTCCTTTTTTTAAAAAAAAAAATACATTATAAGTTTTAATTAGGCAACAAATGGGGAAAAAAAGGAAAATGGGATCACTGAAGTTGCATGTGATGGTGGCAAAAATGTATAGACAACCTAACCAATAACAACACCAACAAACTCTCTCTCTCCAACTGTCCATATGCCAGTCATGTGTCAAAACAAGCAAATATGGCAAGGTGCATTAATTGTATGTAAGGTGGTGTTTTATTCTTCTCCTCTTCCCATTTGTCATTTATGAGTAGAATTTTTTTTCTTCAACACCAATTTGCCAATCCTCTTTTTTACCACTCAAATTTCAATTTCTTTCCTTTTCTTTTTGTTTATATATATATATATATAATGATGTGTGGAAAATTAAATTAATTTTTTTAATGAAGGTGGTTAAGGCTCTATTATATTCAATATAAAAATCAGTTTGAATCAATAAAAATAAATCTAAAAAAAATCTTAAAATTAATTATATAATCAATAAAAATTAATTTAACAAAAATAAGTTCAATAAAAATAATAATTTATTTTTAAAAAAAAATCAGCTAAAAAGAACAGTGTCTAAGTCATAATTTTATCTTTTATATTTCTTAATATTCAAATTTAAAATACATAACTATAAATATTAATTTTTACTGTCATGCTACATCATTTAGGACAAGAAAATCAAATTCATCAACATTTGTTCAATTTTTTCATAAAACAATGAAATCACAAAAGATAAAATATAAAAAATTAAGTTCCAAGTTTATGTGAAATATTAAAAATAGGATTAACTGTCCATTTGTCTCCTAAAATTTTTATAAAAGTCCAATTAAGGATAAAATCAAAATTTCGACCAATTTAGTTCTCAAATTTCTAATTTTATGTCAAATTATTCTTATTATATTTAAATAAATATTATTTAATTATTAATAATATGAATTTATGATTTTTTTAAAAAGTAATATTGGAATAATTTGATATAAAATTAAAAGTTAGAGAATTAAATTGATTCAAAAATTAATTTTATTCATACTGGACTTTTGTTAAAAGTTGATGGGATAAAATGACTCTTAATCCTTAAAAATAAATAGTAAAAAGAGGTGGAAAGAAGTGATTTCAAGAAAAAAAATAACCTTTTCTTATTGAATGAAGATGGTATTTAGAAAAAAAGAAGTGGCTAGATTTAAAAAAAAAAAAAATTTATTTTAAGTCATACTTAAAAAGTGAATTTACTAAACAAATAAATAAATATACACAAAAAGAAAAAAAAAATTAATTTGTGAAATTATTCAATTTAAATAATTAAAGATAATAATTCCAATTAACAAATTTTTGAAGTTGTGTATGCAACCACTATGTGATTTAAGCATTTTGGGATACTTCCTTTAGTAAGTTATTCCTACCACTACCTATAAAATTAATTGTTTATTCCAAGGAGTGGGGGGTGAGTAACCCATAACTAAATATTAATAAAAAAATGTGAGATATTTTTAACAATAAAAAAATATTATTTTTTTTAAAATTTAATTAAACATTTAAAAATATATATAGAGAGAGAAAAGGGATAACAAGTGGGTGATTCTTTATTCCACAAGTTGCCAAGCAAATGAAATTAGAAGATTAAAAAATGGCAGATATGTTTTTGTAAATAAGAAGATGAAGAGACAGAGAGGTATCTCTTGAAGCTTACCAAAAGCCTACCATATATGGAAACCTAATAAGAATACCTAAATGATTATAGAGTGCCCTTAAAAATCAATAAAATCCAAGTGGATTAGTTTGTACAGGACTCTTAAATTCGAATCCTGAATATAAAACTACTTTAGTTGAGAGAGTGCTTTGCTGTCCTGAAGGATCATACCTAATACGAATAAGAATTATTCTGAACGTAGTACGTGTTTAAAGGTATCTCGTATAGTTAGAGTCTATCTAGAATACCCCGTGTTACAAGAAAAAAAAATCAAAGTGGATTTCAAAATGATAATTTTTTTGCCTCACATAACAACCAAATCTTCATAATTTTTAATGTAATCTTGTAAAGATTGGAAGTTAAGGAGGGATGGGGTGCCTTTAATTTATTCATTTCTTTATGAAAAGTGATTTTAAAGTAGGGTCAAATTGATTGAATTGAAAATTATTAGGTCATATTCTCGTCATTTAAAAAAAATAAGTATTCAGTAAAAATTAATTTTAATAAATATAAATAAATTTAAAAAAAATCTTAAAATTTATTATAATTAATAAAAATCAGTTCAGTAAAAATAAATTCAAGAATAATCAATTTTAATCAATAAAAGTTAATTTTAATCAATAAAAATAATTTCAATTTAATAAAAACTAAGTGAAGAGAACATCTTAATTGATTCGCAAAAAAATCAAAATTATAATTGAATTATTTTATTGATTGATTTTTTAAAAGATTTTTATTTGATTTTTAGCTGATTTGACTGCGTTAGTGAAAATATTTCATAATTTATTAAAAATTTATATATATTTTTGTAAATGTACTTTTAACAAATTTAGTATTATTTTTAAATTAAAAAATTTGAAGATTTTTATTTAGAAATTATTTTAATATAATTGAACTAAAATGACAATTCTTATTATTGCATTGTGTTGGTATTTTATTTGATGTCGATTTTGGATTGTATTTATAACAAGTTAAAATTTAAGAAAAAAATAAAAAAAATAGGCTGTTTTTTTATAAAATCGTGTTACGTTCAAATTATCATATTCATATTATATTAAAATCGTATTTTCTTTTAATAACTTTTATTCAAATTCGGATTATATTATCATATCATATCAAAAATTATCAGCCTATATGTGTAATAGACTCTTATAAAAAAAATAAAAAATAAAAAACATTCTTGAATTTAGAAACCAAAACCAAAGCTTTTAAAGCTGAGCAGCAAGTGGAAAGAAGAAAGAAGAAAAATTGAAACATTGAACCGCAAAAAAAGAAAAAATAAAATAAAATAAAAGACCAAATGTTTGGGAGGAATGGAGGAGTAAGAGGTGGGTAGGGGCCCAGTTTATCAGAGACAACCCAGAATGGCAGAGCCCCATTTTTATTTATTAAATTTTTATTCAAAATTATTTTTTTAAATAAAATTTTAAATTTATTATTTTAACTTTTTAATTTCGATTAAAATGATATCTCCAAATAATTATAATTTAATATTTCAGATTGATTTATAAATAATTAATAGAGTTATTTTAAATTAAATTACTTAATTAAATATTAAAATATTATATTAATTTTTTAATATTATTTAATTACAATGTGACATTTTCTATAATTATTTTTAGACGTACGCAATACTTAAAAGCTCTTTCGATAAGGGTAAATTTGTTAAAAATATTAATTTAGAATAAAAAAAAATTAAGATACCATTTTAATTAAAACTGAAAATTTCAGATATTAAATTTATAATTTTACTTTTAAAAAAAAAAAATCTAATAGGATGAGCTAACGGCAAAAATCATTTTTTTTAAACATAGTCTAATCTAATATGTTGTTCCAACTATAACCATAAAAAATTTATATAAAAAAAATTTTCAAAAATCTCAATAAAATCTTTAATTTTAAAATAAAAAAATTAATATTACTATAATTATAATTTCTCTCCTAATTTCTTAAATTATATTATTTAACTTAATTCATAAATATAATTAAAATATATCAACTTTAATAAGATTAAAAGTTCATATTTCATAAAAATTTTAATCGATTATTATTTAAGATTTTTAAAGTGATAAATTTATAATTGTAATTAAAGTTTTTAAATTAGATAAAAGACTAAAATTATAATGTACTCTTTTTATTTTATTATAATTAATTTCACATAAATTGAAAAATATAGTTTTAGAGCTAAAAAATTATTTTAATAATATTTTTAACCAATAAATGATTTTTATGTAATTTACAAATATTATATTTGACAAAGTTTGTGAGATAATAATGTAAAATACTTTTAAAAATATAATAAATAAATTATTTTTAACTTATAAAAAATAATTTATAATACTAGATAATTAAAAAAATGAAAAATAAAATTATTATTAAAATAAAATGGAGTGTATAAATTTAATGAAATTCATGACTTTAAATAATATACCAAACAAAGGATTATTTATTTTTAGACCCTATTTTTAGTTAAGTTTTAGGTGCCTCCAAAACTCTTCGTCTAACTCAAGAGCCACCATAATCACATACCCACAAAAAACTGAAAAAATCACAATCCAAAGGTACAAAGAGAAACAGAGCAAAAACCCATTTCTCAAACCCTTACTCTGTTTCTTCTTCTTCATAAAAATCTCACCTTTAATGGATTGTTGGTCTCCTTCTCTTCCAATGGATGATGAATTTGAAAAGCTTGTGATTCGAATGAATCCTCCAAGGTATAATTTTTTTCTTTGTTTTTAATCAATCGGGGTTTCATTTCTATTGTTAATTTGATCTAATTTTCTGTTTAATTCAAGTGGGTTTCTTTTGTTTATCTCAAAATTTCAAAATTTTAACTCAATTTGTGAAGTTTGAAGGTTTTTGCTATATGGGTTTGTGATTTTGTTCTGTTTTTGATGATTTTTGTTACAGGGTTACTGTTGACAATACTTCTAGCAGGAAAGCCACTTTGATTAAGGTGTTTGATATCACAAATATAAAAAATTCTCTTAAAATACATGATTTTAATGAAAAATTTGGTAATTTAAAAAAAAAATGATGTTTTGTTTCAGGTTGATAGTGCTAATAAGAGAGGTAGTTTGTTGGAAGTGGTTCAGGTTTTAACCGATTTGGATCTTATAATTCGTCGAGCTTACATTTCTTCTGATGGTGAATGGTTCATGGATGGTTAGATTTTAGTCCTTTGCCTTTTGCTTCTAATTTGTTTTTGAGCTATGTAGCACGGACACAGGACAGGGGTAAACCGCATTTTCAAAAAATATAGGGAAGGATTTTTGGGTTTCTGAATGTCGAGTTTCTGAGACAAGGACATGTTTAGTGAATGAAGTGTCCGTGCTTCATAGGTTTTGAGTCTATAGTTCATTGCTAAATGGTTAATTTTGTTGGTTTTTTTGCAGTGTTTCATGTCACTGATCGACATGGGAATAAGCTATCTGAGGTTGATGTAGCTGAAAGAATCCAACAGGTAGATCTACAAAACAAATCTAATCCCTAATTTTAACTTCATTCATTTCAAAATTAATTAGGGAGAAAATTCTAGTGGAAATCCAATTAGATTGTGTAATTCAAAGTGGGCTTAGATAGTTTTCTTATTATCAGACATCTATGTAGCACGGACATGAGACACTTGGAAACGGTATACGAGACATGGGGAAACTACATTTTTAAAAAATTACAGGGAAGGAAACTTGAGTTTTTGAGTGGCCGAGTTTCCGAAACAGGGACACACTGAATGAATGAAGTGTCCGTGCTTCATAGTCAAACATTTTACCGCACAAAAATTCGCCATGGCCTTGGTCAATGAGACTTAATACCTTGCTTCTTTAGCTTCTTTTATGTTCTTAGCGTTCATTTGGTAGGCTGTAATGAGCATAATATAATGTAATCAAATACATTTCTAGTACGAATTTACTATAGATGCGTTTGATTACACTATAGCCTACCAAACACAGTCTTAAAGTTCTTGTGTTTTCGTTATTGTGGGAATAATGTCAGGTGATGCCTTATTTTTTGAGTAGTTATGGGTCATTTATCTTTTTCGGTCTATAAGAAAGGCCGTGGAAGAAAAACAGAACCAATGAAATTGATGAGTTATTTAAAGGACTGTATTTCTCTGCTTTAATTACACTTTTTATAATTTGAAAACATCGATGAGTTAATGACAAAAAGACTAGACAAGTAAGGAGAGCAGTAATTGATGTCTGGTCTGTACCGTGAAAAAGTTTTTAGCATTATTATTTTGTGGAGCCATATGAGTTTAAAGTCATGTTAACGAGTTAGTTTTCTTGTCAAAGTCACTGGGACCGCGAGCATACAGCTTCCGGTCCTTGAGACGTTCTGTAGGTGTCCAAGCTGCTGCAGAAAATACGACAATTGAATTGACCGGAAGAGACCGTCCTGGCTTACTTTCAGAAGTTTTTGCTGTTCTTACTGACCACAAATGTAACGTGGTGGCCGCAGAAGTCTGGACCCACAATTCACGAATGGCATCGGTTGTTTATATCACAGACGAAGCCACAGGATTGCCTATTGATGATACTGATAGGCTGAGTAAGATTAAACAGCTTCTTTTATATGTTCTTAAGGGGGATAGAGATAAACGAAGTGCGAATACAGCTGTTTCCGTGGGTTCCACACATAAGGAACGGAGGTTACATCAAATGATGTATGCTGATCGTGATTATGATATGGCTGATTCATCAAATGAACGAAGCAAACCACTTGTAACAGTAGAGAATTGTGCAGATAAGGGATATACAGTAGTGAATTTGAGGTGTCCTGACCGGCCTAAGTTACTGTTCGATACTGTTTGTACATTAACGGATATGCAATATGTTGTGTATCATGCAACTGTCATAGCCGAAGGGCCCGAGGCATATCAGGTTTGTTCTTAACATGAAACTTTTTGATGTTTTGGTTTATTTTTCCTTACATTTATACCAAAAACTTACATTTCAAAGAACAGTACTTTCCTTTTTAGTACCGTTCTCTGTTTCCTGTTTTTCAAAAAATAAAAACAATATTTTGAAAATAAAAATTTGTTGTTTTGGATTTTTTGCTTTTAACTTATTTTTTTTTGATAAATATGAAATAAATTGTTAAATATAAATATTTTTAATCCTTGTTGGATAGGAATATTACATGAGGCATATGGACGGGTCTCCGATTAGTTCTGAAGCCGAAAGGCAACGAGTAATCCATTGCTTGGAGGCTGCTATTAGAAGGAGAACTCCTGAGGTAAGAACATCAAACGATTTTCGCTTTAATGCTATTTTCCGATTTCTTCGATGTGTGATTGTTATTACATTTTTTTATCCAGGGTATAAGACTAGAACTTTGTAGTGAAGACCGGGTTGGCCTTTTATCCGAGGTAACTCGCATATTCAGGGAAAACGGTCTCTCAGTCACACGAGCTGAGGTTACAACAAGAGGCTCACAAGCCGTGAACGTTTTCTATGTGATCGATGCATCAGGATATCCAGTGAAAACCGAAACAATTGAAGCAGTAAGAAAAGAGATGGGCCTAACTATACTTCGAGTGAAAGACGATTCATATTCAAGTCCTCCACGCGAAGAACGTACGAAATTCTCATTGGGTAATCTCTTTCGATCTCGATCTGAGAAGTTTTTATATAACTTGGGTTTAATAAAGCCATATTCTTGAGCTGAATTAGGGTTTTATTCTCACATTTTCTGTAAATTCGCATATAGTTTAGCTTAGTCTAATTAGATTTGAACTTTTAGGTCAATCTGTTGTTGATCTTAGTTCATGCCTTAAACTTGCAGCAAATTTGTAAAAAAATCTTCTTTGTGAATATCTCTTTGTAAACATATTCATCATTTTTCTTCATTTTTGTTCTGTTTTTTTAGCTTTCTAATGCGTGATGTGGTCAAGTTATATTAGTTCGTGTTGAATTTCTCAAATAAACTTGAATAATTATCCCGTTTGATACCCTTTTTTGTTTCTTATTTTTTAAAAAATAAAAATATTTTGAAAATTAGAATTTATTATTTTTTGCTTTTTGTTTTTAGTTTATTTTTAGATAAACATGAAATAAAACTATTAAAAATATTTTTTTAATAATATATTTTTATTTTTATCGATATGGAAAAAGCGTATAATAGAGTATCACAAGATGTTTTATGGTGGGCTCTCGAGCGTAAAAATGTGTCAGTTATATACATTCAAGTAATTAAGAATATGTATGATGGGGCGATTAGTAGTGTATGTACAGCTGGGGTGATATAAGAGTCTTCCTTATTACAATCGGATTACATCAATGATCAGCTTTAAATCTTTATTTTTTCACTATTGTTATGGATGAATTTACAAATGACATATAAGAGGAAATCTCTTGGCGTATGATGTTTGCCGATGATATAGTGCTCATAAATGAGACTTTAGAAATGGTTAAGAGAAAACTAGAACAATAGAGAAATGCATTGGAGACGAAAAACTTCAAAATTAGTCAGAAGAAAACTGAGTATATGCATTGTAAATTTAGTAAAGTTAGTAGAAGGAAGTAGATGGACGTGTGTTTTGAAAGTGTTGTCATATCTAAAAGCACACATTTTAGATGCTTAAGTCTATCCTGAAAAAGGTGGAGGTGGTGAAGAGGATGTTGTTCATCGGATCAAAGCGGAGTATAGGAGTGCTTCCAGAGTATTATGTTATCAAAAAATTTCACATAAATTAAAAGAAAAATTTTATCTCATTGTGGTGAAACTCGCTATGATGTACGATAGTACATGAGTGAGTGTTGGGCTATAAAAGCACAATAAGTCTCTAAACTTAGTGTGGCAAAAATGAGGATGTTAAGATGGATGTGCAGACATACTAGAATTGATAGAGTCTGTAATTAGTATATCAGAGATAAAGCAGAGTTGTCTTTATAGAAGACAAGTTGAGAAAATAAAGACTAAGATGGTTCGGGCATGTACGATGTAAACTTGTAGATACACAGTTAGAAAATTAAAACATCTTAGAGTAGATGTGGATAAAAAAGTGAACTGTAGACCTAAGTTAACTTAGAGTATAGTTATTCAACGTGATTTTGAGTTCTTAAATATTTTTTATAATATGGTTTACGATGGCCTCGAGTAGAAAAAACAAATTCATATAACTGACTCTAATTAACTTAATATTAAGATTTTATTGAGTTGAGTTGTATTTTTAAATTTTGAAAACATAAAGGGAAAAAAAAAACAAAAAGCACAATACTAACAAGAGTTTAAAACTTTAACAAAAACCAACTAGATTTTTAAAAAAATGAAATTTACAAATGAAAGAGGGATCTTTTTAAAGTTTAAAGATCCTTTTGTGTTTGAAGATTCTTTTCATACAAGATAGGAATGGCTGGTGAGTAGATAGAAGTATAGTCTTGCCAAGTGTGAAGATATTTTTGGAGTACTTTTTTAAACCCACCAACAATTAAATAAATCAAATTGAGAATGTGGAAAATGCAAAAGGACAAATAAAAAAAGGGAAAAAAGGTAAAAAAAATAAAAAGATTGTGGTGGATGAGTGGATCACTTCTTTGTATTATTATTATTATTTTTTAGTAATAAAGCCTTCTAGATTGACTTTCTCAATCAGGGTTTTATTAAAGAGAATTGCTCAATGGTGATGAGTCATCTTTAAAAAAAAAGGACAAAAGAAAAAAAAAATAATGCAAAATGACTATAATTGTGTAATTATTTAAATGAGAAAGTATAAAAAAAAAGTCTCCTGGTTTAAGAATTTATAATTTAGGTTTATAAAATTTTTCGTCATAATTTAAAATATGTAGTTCAATTTATTAATAAAATATAATTTTTATCAATTTTTTTTCAACCGATGTGATATTAATGCGCGTCAATTTTTATATGACACGTGTATATCATATTAGCGCCAAATCAGATGAAAATAGAAAAAAATTATATTTTACTAATAAAACGAAATACAAACACTAAATTATCATAAAAAATTTCACAGATCCTGAATTACAAACACGTTAAATCATAAGATCATTTTTTATACTTTAAATATAGTACACTAGCAAGAATGTTATAAATTATATTTATAAAAAAAATTGCGTAGTTATTTTTATTATGTTGGATGTAATTGCATCTTTTCATTATTTTTTTAATTTTTATGAAATTTAATTTTTAAATAATACTAGTTTTAGAATAATATTTATTAAAATTAAATTAATTTAGCTAATTAATAAAATTATTTATAACGTTTTTATATAATAATAAAAGAATAGTTTTATAAATTAAATAAAAAAATTTTTATCTACTTTAGAAATAACACTATTTTTTTAGATATTAATAATTTTTAAAATTAAATTAAAGTAATATTTATTTTTTCCTACATAAAATTGCTATGACTGTCAAAATCTCTCATAGTTTAAACAATAGAGATATTATTTTTTGCGAGAAAAATAATAATTAGTGTTTTATATGATTATTTTATTAAAAATAAAGAAATCATCTTTGTTTAGAGGTGGGCATCAGTTTGGTTTGGTATCGAATCAAAAAACCCAAAAATAGAAAATCTATTTTATACAAACCGAATCAAAATATATATAAACTGGAAAATTAAAATTTTAATTTCCTAAATAATTTAAACTAGTGATGAATTGGAAAATTTTTAAGATGAACCAAATTTAAATTTTAAATCAAAATGATATAATAATTGAACCAAATTATATAAATGTATGTATTAAAAAAGTTTACATAAAATAAGGATCATGATATATTACTAAAAATTTTTATGAGTGAGGTATCATCTTTTTAACGCATGTTAAGTTGATGATTATCACTCTTATGTAGTTCTTAGTTCATTGGTCTAGAGCTAAGCAAAATTAAATCGAAATTGAAAAATCAGTCCACACCTAAATTATTGATTCAATTTGATTTAAAAAACTTGGTTCAAATAGAATCAAACCAAATTTAATAAAGTTAATATTATTTATAAATTATTAATTTTTATGTTGTATTTATATTTTATATTTTAATAATTTTATATGTAATAATATTAAAAAATAATATATATAATATTTACTTAGATATTATATAATTAAAAAAAACAATATGAAAAAAAAATATTTCAATATTTTTCAGTTTAAAATTGAATGGAACTATAATATTTCAATCGTTTCAATGTATATTATAATTCAATTTCGATTTTCATTTGTTAAAATACTAAAATTTCAATTTTCAATTCCATTCGAGTCAATTTAATTTTGAATGGAAATGACCGAATACTCAGCTCGACATCAAATCCTTCATTGCATGTAATAAAAAAATGCAAAAAATCATGAAATTCCCTATCAATTTGCCATCAAAATTCACTTTCCTCCCTAATCTTTTCAGATTTTCAATTTGCTCCCATATACTTATCATGAAAAGTAATTTATATCCTATATTTGTTATTTTTGTTACAGTATAGTTATTTATACGTGTTAAATTATATACGTATTATTATATTTTAAATATATATATTGTAATAAAAATATAAAATATAAGGTATAAAATATATATTTATGATAAGTATAAAAAATAAATTGAATATCTAAAAATATTATGGAGGAAAATGAGATTTGACGAGAATTTTATGCATT
>CAOJBK012206781.1:0-11093 GCA_948294925.1 Codiaeum variegatum
AGTGGACCACGGTCAAAGCTATCCTAAAGTACTTGAGAAGGACTAAGGATTTAGTTTTGACTTATGGAGAAGGAGATTTGAGGATTGATGGTTTTATAGACTCTGACTTTCAATCAGATGTCGATGATAGAAAGTCTATCTTAGGCTTCATCTTCACTTATAATAGAGGTGCAGTTTACTGGAATAGTTCCAAGCAATAACCACTGTAGACTCCATTACATATTTTGAGTACATTGCTGCATCAGATGCTACATCAACTTTTTTACCTAAGTGATTTGAATCATTCACTATTCATCATCTTCTCCATTGAGTAAGAGAGAGAAGCTCTCAAAGAGTTAGAGAGAGAAAGTTTAAATTTACACACCATTTTAGAGAGAGGGGGTTTATTTTTGAAGAAGAGTTCTTTAACTATAAACTCTACTTCTAAATCCTTGAGAAGGATTGTGTGTGGAGATCAAAGTCCAAACAAATCCCTAAAGAGTCTCAAGTTCACAACTAAGATGCAAGAACCAAACATTTAGGTAACCAAGAGAGGGTTCAAGCTTCTTCATGTAGACAAAGAGACACAAGCTTTCTGGAAAGCTTCAGTGTGAGTCCAGCTAGAGGCTTCACACTTGAGGAGCTAAATGAAATAGGGCATTAAGGTATTTGATACATCTAATCCTTTTTTTTTACTATTGTGTTTTGTACAATAATTGGTTAACTATCCTTGATATGAATATAGGTCCAAACCTAGGTTTAGGTATTTATTAAAGAGTTTAATGAATAACTAAACCAACCATGCTATATGAGTTTTGGCATGGTAAATGATTTTATAAAAGTTTTAAAAATAAAAAATCGAGTCACATCGAATTTTTGACGCACTTTTTTAGCTTTCGCTGCACGGCTCGCATTTCAAAAGAATTTAACAAGTATCTACAAAGAACAAAGGTAAGAAGGATTCAAAGAAGGACAAGGGTAATGAAATCATTTGCTATGAATGCAAAAATCCCAGTCACATAAAGAAAGATTATTATATGTACAAGTCTAAGAAGGGCAAAGAGAAAAGAGCTCAAATAAAAGGAAACACAAAGCCTTTGCTGCTTGGAGTGGAAGTGATGATTCAAGTGATGAAAGCTCATTCAATGGAGATTAGGAGGCCAACTTGTGTTTAATGGCACAAGAGGATGCAATTGAAGAAGATGATGAGGAAACATCTAAATCCTATACTTTTAATAAACTTCAAGATGCTTTTGATGGTGTCATGTCGGATTACATTTTGATCACAAAAGAAAACAAAAATTTGAAAAAGAGTTTGTATGAACTAAAATGTGGGCATGCGAAGAGCGAAAGCTCCAATGCATTTGAGTTTGAAAAATAAAAACTCAAGACCCAAAATAGAAAAAAATGATTTGATTCCTCAAGAAAGAGAAAGTTAAGATGGAACTAGAACTCCAAAGAACTTTTAAAAAGAAGTTCTATAATGGGAGTGAGATTCTAGATGACATCTTAATGTATCAAAAAGGTGTATATGAAAAAGCCACCCTTAGTTATAAGGTTAAGGAAAAAAGAGATAATTTACAGTACCTTTTTTGTGAAAAAGGATCTTATGCCTAAAGTGCTTGTAAAATGCAACTTTTGCAAATTCCATGGCCATACACCTAAAACTTATCTTATTAGGCTTAAAAGGCTATATACCATTAGTAAGGTATGGATTCCTAAGAATTACAAAGACATTCCTAAAGGTAAATAGGTTCCTAGTAGAACTAACAAGAATGGACCCAAGATAAAATGGGTACTATCAAAAGGTTGAGAACTTGTTTTCTTATAGATTATAATCAAGTCAATACAAGAAGAATGGGTGCCTGATAGTGGCTACACTAAGCACATGATTTGAGATAAGAAGAAGTTCCTCATGCTTGAAGAGAAGGAAAGAGGCAATGTAAGCTTTAGTGACAAACTCCAAAGGTAAGATTTGTGGAGTTGGCACAATAGGTAATGATGACTTTACTATTTCTAAAGTTCTATTTGTGCATAATTTGAGACATAATTAGATTAGTGTTAGTAAACTTTTTGATGAAGGTTATAGAGTTACTTTTGATTCTCATATTTATGAAGTGATTGATATTAAAACTAACAAACTTATTTTTGTTGGGTACCACAAAGGCAATGTGTAATTGGTGGACTTGAACAATCAAGAAACCAAGGATCTTTGCTTATTTTCCTCAAAGGATAAGGATCTTACTATATGGTATAGGAGAATAAGCCATGCTATTGTGGATGTTCTATCCAAACTTTCTAAAAAAAGATTTGGTAAAAGGTTTTCTCAAAATAGTTTTCAAAAATGAAAGTGTTTGTGATGTATGTGCTATGAGCAAGCACTCTAGAAGTTATTTTTAAACCTAAAAATATGATTTCAACTTCTAAACCATTGCAACTTTTACATCTTGATTTGTTTAGTCTAACAAGAACATCTACCTTTGACAGTAAATATTATTACCTTGTAATTGTTGATGATTATTCACATTTTACATAGGCATTATTTCTTACACATAAAAGTGATGCATTTGGTGAATTCATGCCAATAGCTAAGTCATTTCAAAATAAAAAGGGTATGCCATTTCTTGCATTACAAGTGATCACGATACCGAATTTGAAATTTCTGATTTTGATAAATTTTGCATTGAGCATAATTTTTTTACACCTAGGACCCCTCAACAAAATAATGTTATTGAAAGAAGAAATTGATCACTTGTAGAAATGGCTAGGACCATGATTTGTGAAAATGATTTTCCAAAATATTTTTGGGATGAAGCTGTGAACACTTCATACTATATCATAAATAGGGCTATGATTAGACCCATACTAAAAAATATTCCATATGAGCTATAGAAAGGAAAGAAGCTCAACATTTCATACTTTCATGCATTTAATAACAAGTGTTATGTGCATAACAATGGTACGGATAACTTGGGAAAATTTGATGCTAAGTCGGATGAGATGATTTTTCTTAGTTATTCAAACCATTCTAAAGATTAAAGGAGGAGAGTCTTAGATGAAGAATCTATTCATGTTATATATTTTTTAATTTACTTTTAAGTTTTTAGCAAGAAATGATGATCATATAGAAATAATTGTGGACATGATAGGAGACTTAACCTTGGAAGAGAAAAAGCACAAGGAACCAAATCCTAGTGAAGAGTTAATGAGCCAAAAGGAAGTGACACCTACAAATGAGGAAATGGATGCACAATAAAATGTGGATATGGAAATTCAAACTATTCCTCAACAAAGGGAGACTCAATATGCAAGGGTAAGGAATAAAGTTAAAGAAACTCAAATCATTAGTGATCCTACCCAAGGTGTAAGGACAAGGTCCCAAATCCATAATACTTGTGAGTATGTGGCTTTTTTATTCTTAGTGGAACCTAAAGGTGTGGATAAAGCTATTAAGGATGAACAGTAGATACTAGCCATACAAGAGGAGCTCAATCAATTTGAAAGGAGTGAAGTATGTAGCTTAGTATCATGACCAAAAGACCATCACGTCATTAGTTACACAACAAGATAGATGAGTATGAAATTATAGCAAGAAACAAAGCTCATTTGGTAGAAAAAGGGTACTCTCAAGAGGAAGGTATAGACTTCGATGAAACTTATGCCTCCATAGCTAGATTATAGGCTATTAGAATGCTTCTTTCTTTTTCTTGCCTTAAAAACTTTAAAATTTTAGTCAAATGGGTGTTAAGAGTGTATTTTTAAATTGTTTTATTCATGAAGAAGTTTATGTTGAGTAACCTCCCGATTTTGAAAATCATAAACTTTCAAACATGTGTTTAAACTTAAAAAGGATTTATATGGTTTAAAATAAGCTCATAGAGCTTGGTATGAGAGGTTGAGCAACTTGTTAATAAAAATGATTTTACAAAAGGAAAAGTTGATACCACTTTTTTCATTGAACATAAAGATCAAGACATTTTAATATTTCAAATTTATGTTGATGAAATGATATTCATTGCTACTAATGAATTGCTTTACAAAGAACTTTTTAAGTGCATGCAATGTGAATTCGAGATTAGTATGATGGAGGAGATAAATTTCTTTTAGGGATTGTAAATTAAGCAACTTGAGGATTATGCTAAGGAGTTGCTCACGTGGTTCACAATGGATGAGGCAGAGCCTTATGCTATACTAATGAGCACATCCACTAAGATTGAAGTGTTTGAGAAAGGTAAATTTGTTAACTCTAAATGTTGTAAGAGCATGATAGCCTCACTGCTTTATTTGACAGTATCGGAGCTCGATATTTTTTTTATTTTATGTATGTGTTCTAGATTCCAATCAAATCCAAAGGAATTCCATCTTGCATGTGTTAAAAGAATCATGAGATACCTAATAGATGCACAAAATCTTGGTTTGTCTAAAAGGCTCATCTTTTGATTTAGTTGGCTATTTCGATTTGGATTTTGGAGGATGAAAATTTGATAGAAAAGGCTCAAGTGGTACATGCCAATTCTTAAGAAGCATGTTAGTTTCATGGTTTTCCTAAAAGCAAAGTTTAGTTGCATTATGAACTGCAGAAGCAGAGTATGTTGTAACCACAAATTGTTGCACTCAACCTCTTTAGATAAAAATGTAACTTGAAGATTTTGTCAAGCATTAAATTGTATTCCTAATAAATGTGACAATACTAGTTCCATAAACTTGTCCAAAAACCCCATTCATCATTCTAGGACAAAGCACATAGACATAGGGCATCATTTTTATGAAGATCATGCATCAAAAGGGCATATATTACATTGGAATTCATTGATAAAAAACTTCAATTGGCAGATATCTTCACCAAGTTGCTTAATAAGGAGGCTTTCTATTACAGTCTAAGGGAACTAGGCATGATTGATGCCATTTCTAACCTTTATCTCATATTTTGGTGAGTGTTTGATGTCTATATTTTGATTATTTTATGCATATTTGGTGATATGTATTTTGGCATGCATAATTGTTGTGTTTTAAATGAACTTGAAGCTGATTTGGTTCAATTTTAATGAATCAACTCATTTTAAGATTATTTAAACTTAATTTTGTTACCATGATTGCTTTAAAGGATAAACATATCAAATATGCCATTTTTGCTCTTTAGAATTTCACAATTTCTTTGAAATAAAACTTCTAAGCTTTAATATATCTGTAAAACATCTTTCCATACAACTGTATGAATTTTGCAGACAAATCCATATGCCTATATGCCTCGTTTGGGTTGTTGGGAGGCTGTTGTACCTTAATAAGATTGTATGCCCCCATTCCCAAACGGTCGTATCAAACTTGATTACTGGGCATTATAAATACCCCTAAAGTGTATTTTTCTCATTATTTCCTAACTCCAAAACCTTTATACAACCATCTCGCATCTCTTTCTCACTTAAAATCCTATTTTCAGCTTATTCAAAAGAATATCAAGATTTTTCTTAGTCTTTTTAACTTCAATTTCATCATTATTCTGTTATTTCACCTATTTTTCATCTCAAATACCGTAAATCCCTAATTTGTTCCTAAAATCCTTAGTTTTCCAATTTTTTTTTTTACAAAATTGCTTCAACTTTGTGCTCAAGTTTGTATCAAATGGCTTCAAGAGTGACAAGAGGACAAGTCACTAAGCATGGAAGAAAAAATCTGGAAGTTAGGAGCTCATTAATGGGAAGGAGGGGTAGGAACAGTAAGACTTTGACCCGAATGCTATGGTTTATATTTTAAGAACCCAGATGATGTTGAACGGTGGGACAACTTGCTTAAATTAGGAACCCCTAATGCATGTACAACCCTAGACTTTAAAGATAAATTACATATTGATGGTGAATTAATGGAGCTTTTAAAATATGTTTTCCCCACATGGCACTTCCTTACTAGTTCACAAGAATTCTTTGCAAATTTGACAATAGGATTCTTTTCCACACTAAGAATTGCTGAGGATGACAAGTCTTTCAAATTTAAGTTAAGAGGAAAAGAGTTCCATTTAACAACCATTAAATTAGGAGGATATTTTGGGCTTAATAGGGATGAGGGTCAAACTTTTATGCCTAATGGGTGGGATCCTAAAGCCACTTGGAAGAGAATAACCAATGGTTTATATTTGCTTAAGACAAATGTCAATGCATTGAATTTGTCTAGTGTAAGGCCTAGGATGGCTCACAAAATCTTAGTTAGCCCCTTGTTTGCAAAAGAGAAGCGTAGCAAGATCTCACAGACTGAAATATACATTTTTTTAGAGTATGCTAGACAAGAAAAAGGTCAATTTTGCTAGGTTATTGATTATAAATTGGAAGCACATTTTATCTAGACTTTCCAGCAAAATCCAATGAGGTTGGGTAATAACTACTTTGGCTAAGCAATTGGGTGTGCTTAATGAGAAAATTGACACCCAAGATAAGGTTCTAAGGAAGAAGAAAGATGAGGTTGATGAAGGTTTTTGGAAGGCCATGGGTTTGGTTATCAAAGATGGGAGAAACTTTTCTCTCATTGCGAATACCATTCCTCCCACATCGGAAGAATTATTAAGAGAGCTCAAATTAAAGCTCAAGCTAAAATGAAAGAATCGAAATCCCAATCCAAATCGGATGGGGAGTTTCAAGATAAGGTTATGGGTTTGCTAGAGGATACACATCAAAATTTGGACAATTTCAAGCTTGAAGTAAATAGGAGATTTAATACTATGGATGATCATATGTTTACATTTTCCAAGCGTTAGGATGAAATTATTGAACAACAAAAAAAAATGTATGACATGCCAGAAGATTTGGTCTGGCAATTCCCTCTGTCACCACCACCGGAAGCTTGAGCACCTTCTATTTTTTTCCTTAGCTTCAAACTTTCTATTTTTATCTTTTGGTATATTTGAACTTATTTTATTTTATCTTTGTGTTTGCTTGGTACATTGGCCTTAAGGCCTCATGCTCTAATTACTTTGTTTATAGTTTGGTTTATTTTTGATTTTGTGGTTGTGGTTTAAGTTTGTTCTGGATATTTCTTAATGCTTGTGGTTATATTATTCATCTTTGAATATTATGTTGTAAAGTTAAAATATTTAGAGTACTTTGGATACCTTTTTTTTTTTCTTTCCTTATTGCTTATTTTTCTTATTATTTGATATTTTGATGATGTTTATAGCTTGCTTAAGTTAATAGGTATCTTTCACCTTTTTTCTTGATGACAAAACGGGGGAGATATTTTATGTTGTTTCAAGCTATTATGTTATTTCAAGTTCTTGATATTGATATTAACTTCGTCATATAATTGGCTTGAAGTTTTTCATTATGATTTGCAAAGTTATGTTTTAAGTATCTTTATGTAAAATTTTTTATAAAAAATATATAAACATATTGATAGGGGGAATTATGCCAATTTTCGCTTAATTTTTTTTTGATAAGCTTTATGCTTAGTTTTTGCATAAATTATATGTTTTTGTTTGAGACTAAATTAAGGCTTTGTCATCATAAAAAAGGGGGAGATTATTGTCCTCCATATTTCGATAATACCAAAACCATTAATCTAGTTAATTCTATTTGTGTATAATGAATGAAAAACTCTATCAATGATGATTAATGAGTATGAGACTTGCATTTGGTGCATCTAAGTTAAAATATGACCTATAATGCTTTATTTTACTGTCTAAATATTTTTATTGAACTAACTTAACTTTTAGAAATGAAGTTTGAAGTGTTTGCAGAAAAAGAGGCCCATACACCAGTATGGGATTGTTCCATACCACTATATGGAAACTTGGGCAGAATCCATATGATCGTATGGACAAGATACCATATAGCCATATCAAGGCACACAGAGGTTAGGCAAAATGAAGGCTTGCCCATACGGCCGTATCAACGGAGGAGTATACGATTGTATGGACTCCAACAACTAATTTATTTGAAACTCACCTAACTCATCGGCCATATGGGGTTAAGGAATATGCTCATATAGAGGCTAGGTCTGACAGATTTTTTAAATGTTGGAGATGTGTCACATGTACAATCTATCCATTGCAAGCGCAAAATTGGCTCCAAATTCCATAGGTATAAAGGCTCAACATCAGAAAAGTCTCAAGTACACAAGGGAGCTATTCACCACTCATTGTATTCAAGTTTTCAATGCTTTTAGCCTTCATTTCTCTCACACTCTAATTTCTTAAGGTTCATTAAGGCTCAACATCAGAAAAGTATCAAGTACACAAGAGTGCTTTTAGCCTTGAGAAAACTTTTTCCAGGTTTTTCATTGTATATCTTTAGCTTAGTTTGTTTGGTTGTAATCCAAGTCTTTTGACTTGAAAAATCTCTTTGTAAACCATTTATAAGCATAGTATTGGAGTTGTAACTCTAGAAACAATTGGCAAAATCTCGAGAAACTAGAAGTAAGGAAAAGTTTCGATTGATTGACTAGTGGAGCCTTAATCGAGTTAATTGAAAGAGTAGACATAGTTGGAAGTCTCTTTGAAACACTATAAAACATTGATCAATCTCTTCTCTTCCTCTTTTACTTTTTTTTATATTGCTTTGAGGTTGTGCTCTGTTTTTGTGATTGGAACTGGAGGCTCAAATTTACAATTTTTCATAGTATTGTGTTTGGTCACCTTTAATCCTTATATTTTTATTGTTCAATCACTAAACAAAGTTTTTAAATGTAAAACTTGATGTTTTCATTGAAAATATTCAAGGAAATTTTTAAGACACCAATTCACCCCCCTCTTGGTATCCATTGTTGGGACAATAAAGAAGTTAGGTCTTATCTAGATTCTCCAATGTTATCTTTCCTTATATGAGATAGACTCCTAAAGAGGAAACTAAAAACATAATGATAATTAAACCCTAATTATGGCTATTACAAGGTAACCAATCTCTCATTATTCTTATTCTCTTCTCCATTATTCTTTCATAAAACAAATTACTCAAGCATTGGAGAGTCCCTCCATTGAAGGTCTCTTGGTGTCTTTTCTCTCTTTTTGATAAGTGATCTTTTGATCGAAGTCATCATTTGGTGTGGTGAGCATGGAACATACCTATCTTAATTCAATAAATACAAAACATTAATCCCCAAGATCAAAATAATCTAGAATTAACCCTAGGACTCAACCTTTTGAAGGAGTTATCGAGTCGCGTAGCAGAAGCAAGAAGGAGAAAAATAATTTTTTGATTTTTCAATTTTGAAAACTTTAATTTTTTTATTAAAACTCTTTTAAAAATTAGGTTTAGGCGTTTTCAAACTCTTTGAAAACTTGTCTAAAACTAAGATTTGGGACCATAACTCCATAAGGATGCTCAAACTAATTTATGTGCAAAACACAATATTAATAAAGAAAGGTTAGAAGTATCAAATACCTTAACTCCCTCCTTCGTTTAACTCTCCAAGTGTGAAACCTCTAGCTAAAAACACACTGAAGCTTTCCTAAGCTTGTCTTTCTTCGACTCTTTAAGAAGCTCAAATTGTTCTTTCCTTAGTTGCTTGAAAATGGTTATTGCTCCTTTACTTGAATGCTTGAGCAATAGAGATTTGTTTTGGACTTCAAGAAATCTACACCCTTTCTTTCTCAAAGATGTTAAAAGAAGAGTTTGAAGTTGAAGAACTCTTCTTCAAACACAAACTCCTTTCTCTCTAGATTTAGTGTGGTTCAAGAAATTTTCCTTCTTTAACTCTTAGAGATTTTATTAGGAAGAAGATGAATAGTGGCTCTATCAACTTCTCTTAGGAAAAGATGAAGGCCTACTGCTTTTTATACCAATACTCTATAATACCTTTTTCCTTAAAGTGAGGAGGAGAATGGGAAGGATGTTTGTTGATTAGTTGACTAGTCTACTAATTAACATTATAATGATGATTTTTAGTAGGAATTCTTACTAATTCTTAATTAACCACATCCTATATGGATTAGGCTAAACATCTTGTGTCTAAGCCTAATAAATTTTGTTTGTCCAAAACCATTTCAATTTAATCATCCTTATTTATATCTCATACATATTATGACTTAATAAAAATAATCCCTTTATGAATTAAACTTCAAGACATGATAGGGTCTTTGTAAATGTAATTACAAGTTTAATTCGATAATCTTTAAAAATTAATTAAAACCTTTAATTAATTATTAATATAATTTATACCAAGCTTTGGGAAATGCATTATGGTGTGCGACTTGTTAGGTTCATGTTCTAATTAGTAATGGGATAAAGAAAACTCTTTTTCTTTCTTCAAGTGTGTATTCTCCATTTCACTCTTAGTCCCATAAGTTGTGAGTGATGCCTAGCATTGCATATCATAACTACCAAATTAGAAATGAATATTTGTGATCGTATCCTTGACAATGCATGGAACCCTTGATACCGTGCACTCAAATCCCTTCATTATCGATTCCTAACCTTAGGTTGGATCATGGAATAGTCAAATCCTATATGCCAGATCATATGACCTCTATCTAGTTCCAGTTCTTGATAAACTAAATTCTTACAAAAAAATTTTACTAGTGAATCTTACCTACTTTGGGTAAGGATTTGTGTATCAAGAACAACCAAAAGTCATAGGATTCCTTCCTTGTTTACCTAAGTTAATGAATCATTTCTTGGAGATCATTTACCTCAACATACCACTTATTATGGCCACCACATGCCATATACCAATACTTGGATAGCATCAAAATATCAACAGAACTGTAGCCACCAATATGCTAGATAACATGTCACCACAAGTCTAAGGATTATATGCACAATTATGATTTAGATGATAAGATATTGACTAGTGGATAAAACTCATGTATCTATCATCTGGATTCACTATTTAATTAACTTATCTCATGAGTATGATCACATGTTGTCACAAAATCACATGTCTGTGGCATGAGACTCACTACATCCATATCAATAAGTATCTCATACTTATCATGGATGACAATAAAGATGATGATATTCCAGATTAATGATGTTCTAACTAATAATCCTATGACTATGAACATTCTTTAAAGTCTATGATAAGAAGAATCTATCACTCATATTCTCAAACTCTTTAAGAATAGATTCTTTATATAAAACTCATGGAACATATATATATATATTTAAACACTAAAATGAACAATTCATTAAATG
>CAOJBK012207026.1:0-11079 GCA_948294925.1 Codiaeum variegatum
AAGGGATGATGAAGCCTTATGTAGGCCCTTCAGGGGATCACTAGAAGGAGCTGCAACTAAATGGTACGACAACTTGAAAAAATGAAGTATAAAGAGATTTCAATAGTTGGCGGAGAATTTTATGAAAAAGTTCGCGGCTAGCATTCCCATAGAATTGCAAACTGAGTCTTTAAAGATAGTGATGCATGGCCAAGATGAATCACTGAGAGACTTTTTAGCTCGGTTTAATGTGAAGGCACTAAAGGTAACCTGTTTAGACCAAGCCAGGGTAGTAGAAGCTCTATAGAAGTGTACCACCCACACAAACTTTTTCAAGAAGTTATTTGGAGAAATACCGAAGAGCCTTAAGGAGGCCATGACTATAGCACATAAATATATTTGGTAAGATGATGCTTTCTGAGTGATTCAATTCGCTCGAAAAAAAAGAGGGAGGATGAGGATAATCCTTGGAAGAAGATAAAGAAGAAAGAAGTTAGGGGTTCAAGTAGCTCCAATGGTGTGGCTTCACAAATGATGGAGAAGGAGAGGGAGCTAGCCAAAAGAACTTTTAATGTATCAAAGTTGACCGCATTGAATGTTAAACTTGAAGTTGTCTTCACGGTCTTCCAAGACTAAGCCATATGGCAGAGGTTGAAATTGATTAAGAAGGATCCGGAAAGAAGAGACAAAACCAAGTTTTTCAAATTTCACAACACTTATGGCCACACCACTGACTCATGCAGACATCTAAGGGAAGAGATAGTGTGGTTGATCAAGCAGGGTTACCTGAAGAGGTTTGTAAGAGATGACAAAAACCTAGAATTGCCAATGGTGAATGAGGGGATAGCAAGTGACATTGCTTGTCATACAGGGGGCCCACACGAAGAGGTGATGGACAAAAAGAGTAAAGCCATAGCTCGGAACAAAGATACATCAGAGTTTGTCTTTTACAATGGCCAGAAGCAGTGGGCCAAAGAAGAGGGGATAATGCCAAGCCGAGTAGACTTGATTGTCATTAAAGCCATCATTACCAATTACAATGTACAGATAATCTTGGTGGATAATGGAAGCTCAACTAATCTATTGTCCTTCGAGGCTTACCAAAAGATGGCAATAAAGGGGTATGAGATGAAAGAGTTGAAGAACCCGGTGAGAAATTTATAAAAAACATTAATTCCTACAATAGGATATATCAAGCTCTCGTTCACTATAGGGGTAGCCCAGAAGAGCGTAACAATGATGGCGCTTTTTATTGTGGTAAAAATCCCGATGGCTTATAACATTTTGATGGGAAGACCATTGCTCGATGACTTGGATGCAGACACTAACTTGCGAAGAGGAAGGGTGAAGGTCCCTTTGCCAGATGGGACATATTTTTATGTGTACAACACCTCGAGGCTAGAGCCTGAGGCATATTTCACCCGAAAAAGAAAAAGTATGACCCATATACAAATTGAGGAGGTGTGTATAACCTAAGAAGAGATAAGGACAGAGGAAGATCGAAGGGCCCAGCCATCAGGAGAATTGGAGACATTCCTAATAGGCAAAAAGGGGCAAGAGAGATATCTAAAGGTGAATCAAAAGTTGACTGAGAAGGAGGAGGTGAAGAAGTTCTTGGCCAGCCATAGAGGAACCTTTGCATGGAAATCTTCAAAAATGCCAGGAATTAGCCTAGAGGTGTGACTCATAGGCTCAATATAGATCCAACCTTTAAACCAATCAAACAGAAGAAAAGGTTCTTCAACACAGAGAGGCAGGCAGTAATAAACCAAGAAGTTGAAAAGTTGATGGAAGCTGGATTCATTAGGGAGGTGAAATTCCCAGAGTGGTTATCTAACGTAGTTCTAGTGAAGAAGGCAAGTGGGAGCTATAAGATGCGTGTAGATTTCACTGACTTGAACAAAGTCTGCCCAAAGGATTCATACCCGCTGCCGATGATAGACAAATTGGTGGACTCAATGGTGGGATACAAATTCTTCTCTTCCCTCTATGCCAAATAGGGATATCACCAGATTAAGATGAATCTAGAAGAAGAAGAGAAGACAACATTCATCACCAAAAAAGGCACCTATTGCTATACCTCCATGCCCTTCGGCCTCTAAAATGCCAGAGAAACCTATCAGAGGCTAGTCAACAGAATTTTCAAAGATCAGCTGGGAAGAAACTTGGAGGCTTATGTCGATGACATGATTGTGAAAAGCAAGAGCTTTGAAGAGCATGTGGAAGATTTGAAAGAGATCTTCGGGGTAATGAACTGCTATAGGATGAAGTTGAATCCAGAGAAATGTACTTTCTTTATCCAGGGTGGTAAATTCCTTAGATATTAGGTAAGCGAGAAGGGAATCGAACCTAATCCAGATAAGGTGAAAGCACTCTTAGATATGTTAGCACCAAAAAATGGGAAGGAAGTGCAAAAGATGATAGAGGGATTGATAGAACTTAATCGGTTCATATCTAAGGCAACAGAGAGGTACTTACCATTCTTCAAAAGACTAAGAAAAAATGCAGCCTTTGAATGGTTAGAAAATTGTCAAAAGGCCTCCGAAGAACTGAAAACTTATCTGAGGTCAGAGCAAGTGCTAAGCAGACCATTACTTGGAGAGGAAGTGCTCATATACCTCTTAGAATCCCAATATGCAGTAGGAGTTGTGTTAGTGAGGTAGGAAGATGGGGCTTAAAAGCCAATATACTATTTTAGCAGAGTCTTACCGGGACCGGAGCTTAACTATTCACCTATCAAAAAGTTTGCTTAGTCTCTTATATTATCTTGCAGGAAGTTTAAGATATACCTCCAAGCACATCAGAGGGTAGTGGTGATGGATAATCCCTTAAAAAAAACTCTCCACTAGCTAGAGACCTTAGGAAGAATGTTATGTTAGTCTGTAGAGCTCAGACAATATACTTTGCAGTATTGGACTAGAGCAGCAATCAAGGATTAAGCTTTAGTAAACTTCACTTCTGAATGCTCATTTCTAGAAGAGAGTGGAGAGATGACTGAAGGAGGTGAAGCCAAGACAAATCCATCAACCACATGGGAGTTGTATATCGATGGTGCCAACGCTAAAAAAGCCAGTGGAATAAGGATTGTCCTTAGAAGTGGCACATGGGTCTTCCTCGAATATGCCTTAAAATTGGACTTCCCTACAACCAATAACATAGCAGAGTATGAAGCATTAGTTCAAGGCCTCAAATTAGCTTTCCTCTCAGTAAAGAAGCTATGCTTATGCAGCTAGTCACAATTGGTATTGGGGCATGTCGAGGGAATATTCGAAGTGAGGAAAGAAGAGATAGTGAAGTACTTAGCCATCGTGAGAGAGCAGGTTCAAAAAATGCAAGAGAAAGGTGTGGAGATAGAATACCAGAAGGTCCCAAGGCTCCAAAACTACCAAGCAGATAGTCTAAGCAAGCTAGCAGCAACACACCCTTTAGAGTGCCCTAAAAAAGTCTTCATGGGAACCTTGTCCATACCCAACATTAGTGAAGGCGAAGAAGTAATAGAAGTCAAAGAAGAAAATGAGACAATTTGGATAGATCCGATCAAAGCATACCTGGAAAAAAGGGGAATTACCACAGGATTCGAAAGAAGCAAAGCAGGTCAAAAAGATGAAGCACTTCCTTCTCCATTCATGACAGAACCCTGTATAAGAGGGCATATTCGTTACCTTGGCTCAAGTGTCTAAGGCCAAGTGAAGCGAAATATGTACTCCAAGAGATACATGATGGATCGTATGGGATGCACATTGGGGGGAAAGCGTTGGTAGCTAAAGCGCTTCGACAGGGCTATTTTTGGCCCACTATGAAAGCAGATGCAAGATCTTTGGTGAAAAAATGCCCATCATGCCATAAATTTAAAGGCCCTTGGAATAAAGAAAGTCCTGATCTACAACTCTTGGCCCTTCGCCAAATGGGGGATAGACATAGTTGGCCCCTTCCCAATGGCTTTAGGACAGAGAAAATTCCTAGTGGTGGTAGTGGAATATTTCACAAAATGGGTTGAAGTAGATCCCTTGGCAATCGTCTTAGCTGCAAATATAATCAAGTTGATATGAAAGAGCATCATTTGCAGATTTGGGATTCCTTATTAGCTCATTAGTGATAACGGAAGACATTTTGACAATACTAAGATAAGAGATTTCTGTGACAAATTGACCATAAAGCAACATTTCTCTTCGGTGGCTCACCCTCAGACTAACGGGAAAATTGAGGTTACCAATAGAAATGTCCTATAAGGAATCAAATCAAGACTAGAGGGATATGGAAGAGAATGGGTTGAAGAGCTCCACCATGTGCTTTGGGCATATCGAACAACACCAAGAGATCCAACAACCCATTCCCCCTAACCTTTGGCACCAAAGCTGTCATTCCTGTGGACATTGGGCTACCTAGTGGAAGAGTCCTTTATTACAATGATAACGAGAATGATAATTTGAGAAGGATCGACTTGGATATGCTGAAGGAACTCATGGAAGAGATAATCATCAAAACTACTGCTTACAAAAGAAGAGCTGCAAAGTACTTTAACAAGAAGGTGAATGCCAAAAGTTTCAAAGAGCGTAGTCTGGTGATGAGGAGCCTCGAAGCAATAGGCAAAAGAGAAGGAGTGGGAAAATTAGCTCTAACATGGTAAGGACCCTTCAGAGTGTAGCAAGTGATCGGTCCTGAAACATACAAATTGTAAACTTTAGAAGGCACAGAGATACCTCACACATGGAATGTACAACATTTGAAAATGTACTACCAATGATAGCAAAATTAATGAAAATCCACCTTTTAAGTTCGACATGTGCATTTATAATTTCTATTCTTTTTTTTTTTCTTTAAGACATGCTTGACAGGAAAAAGACCTTCTCTGGGAGGCATTCATCCTTGATGAAGGATATAAGACCTGCTTGACAGACGAAAGACCTTCCCTGGGAGGAATTGATCCTTGTTGAAGGATACAAGACTTGATCGACAGGCGGAAGACCTTCCTTGGGAGGCATTCACCCTCGATGAAGGATTTAAGACCTGCACGATAAAAAAAAGGCCTTTACCAGAGGGCATAAACACTTAGTAACGAAGGAAAAACCTATTTAGCAGGAAGTTAACCTCCCCAGCAAGGCACAAATGCATTATAATGAACACTTAAAAAGGGATTCAAAGATATAATATAACAAGTCTAAAGAAGGATTGAGCTTCGACAAGCCAAGGATACTTAAAAACCACTCAGATAATTACAAACGAAAAAAGGATTTTTCATTAAAAAATAAAAATAATTTACAAATTGTACAATGGTGAATACATAAGATTTACAAAAGAACACACCAACGTGTAAAAAGGAATTACTGGAGATCCAAGCCACCTTATTCGAGATCTAAATCGTCACCTAAGTCTTTGCTGGAAGGAGAGTGAAGATCCTAGTGTATATCCATCTCAAATGTGGGAGAAGGAGGTTGGGGAAGAGAACTCAAATACTCCTCGAGAGCAGAGGTCTTGACCTTCTTCGCATCATGTAAAGACAAAAGTCTAGTGTCTTTGGGATGCTTATCCAAGGTCTCCTTAACAAATTTTTTGTACCACCGGATGCCATGAAGAACTTCTCTCTTCATAATGTACTTATTCAACTAGTCCAAAGAAAATAAGTCCAGAATGGCTCGGTGTGCCTTCTTCGAGTGCCTTTTAACCTGCCCTGACATCGACTCCAAAATCTTCTGAGAAAGGCAAAAGTCATCTTGAAACTTGCTCTTATCCTCCTGGAGATTATGATTTTGGCATTCGAAGGTGAGAACCTGATGATTCAGAGTGGTGAGGAGCTATTCCTTCTCTTTCAACTTGGTGGGAAGATCTTTTAAAGAAGCAATGAGCTCTTTACTCTCCTTCAATTTAACTTGAAGGCCATTAACCTCCTCTAGGGCCATTCATTTATCTTCCAGAGTAGTGTCTCACTCTAAAAGGGCAACTTTGAGGTCAGAGGCAGTTTGTGTGAGAGCTTCTTTAGTGCTTCAAAGTTCTAAAGACAACACAGATAGAGCCTTATCATTCTCAGCAAGGCTACTCTTTAGATTGTCAAGGGAAATGACAATATCCATATCCTAGTGGTCGAAGAGAATGACCTTCCCTATCTCTTGATAGGTCTTCAACTTTGATAAAACATCCTACAAAAATAAACAGGCGTCAGAAGTGAAGAGGCTAGAAGTAGCTAGAATGAAAAATAAGATACTCACCTCAATGGCAACCTAGAGAACTGGCCCCTGAGAGAGGACTCCCCTAGTGTTAGGAAGCTTCATCCTCGCTGGAAATAAATCTTTTCCCATTTGAGTAGAGATGGAAGGGATAGGAATGGAAGTTAAGGAAAGGTTACAAGGAAGATCAATAGTAGCTAACTGCTTGGAGGAGTGTTGGAGTTGCTCGATGGACCCATGAGTTTCCTCCTCTTTATTATAAAGGTCCCTCTCCTGAACAATTGTGGAAGTTCCGATACCTTCGACAAGGGTAACTTCCTCTGACAAGAGTCCCTTGCGAAGAAGCATCCCCGTTACGGACTTAGAACTATAGCCTGATTTGTAAAAATCAGACAAAGCTTCATCCTCCTCTGGGGTCAGGCTAGGAAGACCTTCAACATTGAAGTTCTTAATGAACTCCTTCAGCTCCATAGAGTAGGCTCTGAAAGTGGCCTCATCCTCGCCCTCCTCTATAACAGCCTAAAAAGAAAGAAGAATCATGAATGTGTGCCTAAATAAAAATAGATTCGAAGAAGTTTAGGGAGAATATACCTGAACAGATGATGAGGGAGCGATCATGTTCTCCTCGACCCTTTGGGGAGGAGGCAGAGGAGAGACCTCACCAAGTTGAACGCCTTCAGAATTCTACAAAAAAGGAAGAGAAATGAGTACCCAACAAAATAGAAGCACAAAGTAAAGCAAAGGTCTGAGCTTACCTCAGACACCGAAGGTTGAAAAGTGATATTTTCAGCCCCAGAACAGGGCAAACAACAACAATAGAAGTTTAAACCTTTGTTGTGGGATGAGAAGAGGTCTCATCGGTTTGAGTGCCTCAGCGACCTACAAAAGAGAAAGAAGACAGTTTAGAGGCATACTAGAAGAAATAAAATACAAAGTAAGAGTAAGTGGGGAGACTTACCTCAGGGATCGAGGGCAATGCAGTCGTAGGAGGCAAGGAAATTGAGCCCTCGCCCAATAAAGGAGTGCTCCTCTCAACAACCTCCCCAAATGAAACTAGGAAAAACAAAAAGAGAATTAGTATCAGAAGCAACAAACTAAAAGAAGAAGTGAAGAAGAAAACTTACCAGCCCTTCGCGAGGGTCTCCTCACGGAGTGCTTCATCCTCATCCTGCCCACTTCTCTACCATCAGGAATAATCACTCGAAGGGGGCTTAGCCTCGATAAGAGAAGCAATCTTAGCAGTCCGCCTAGCCTGCCAAGATCTTTTTAGCCTCTTAAGTGTCTCAGAGACCCCCCGAAGGTCAGAAGAAGAGGAAGAGGATGAAGTAGAGTCAGAAGAAAGGAAGTTTCCTTGAGGCATAGATGCATGAGTAAGAGCCAAACTATTTATTCCTCGATCACAGAAGGTAGAATAAACCTCTTCTCTAAGAATTTCCTCATTATCGCCTCGTCCTTGTCATATAAAAAACTGTAAAATCTCAGCGATACGATCCTCCATATAGGGCAAGATAAAGTTGAGGTAAAAGGTTTGGAGAAGCCTATCAAACTCCTGCTGATCCTTAGCCAAAGATTTTATCATATCAAGAACATGCCTCGCTACTCGATGAAAGTGAGGCATCTGCAGGATCCTATCCTAGAACTCTTAGAGCTTCAATCGTTGGTTGTACTTTCTCTTATTCTCAAAGGAAAATGATCGTACAAAGCCTGAAGATGAAGAGGCAGCGATAGATGAAGCTAATGGAATAAGAGGTTGAGGAGCGACAGAAGGCTTTGGGGTAGCAGCAAGGCTCTGAATGGGACGAGACCGGCTTATTTTCAAAGAAGGAGTCGACTTGGAAAACCCTTCGGACCTCTGCTTGGATATCCAAATGATGAGGGAGCCTTCCTCATCATCATCTTCATCATCATCATCATCATCAGTGGCTGGCTCTGGGGCAGATTGTTTTGAACCAACGTCAGGAGTGTCAGGGGCTAGCCTTGGCAAGGAAGCTGGGGGACTAGTAGGGGCGTGAAGCCTCTCACCACTATTGGAAGGAAGATTTGTGTAGCAGAGAGAGAGATGATAGAAGTTCTTCTCCTGAAGGTGTAATTGGCGGATGGCATTCTGAATCTCTTCCTTTGTTTGGGGTTGAAGCTCTCCAGTGGTTGGATCCCGAACAGGGATGACTCGCGTAAGATCCGGCTTGGGGATCTTAGCTTTCTCCGCCTCGGAATGTACCCCCAACATAAGCCAGAGGTCTTAATTTACTACTTTTAAAGGTTTTTCTACAAAAGGAATGGTGTTAAAAAAGAATCAAAAGAAAAGGAATAGAAAAGTTAAAAGCTACAAACCCATTAAGTCCCCTAAGCAGGAGGGCATAGAAAGGCGACTGTCTTTGTCTTCCAAGAGGTTGCTTCGCCATAGATCCTCAAGATTAACTAGCTCCCTCGAGCTAATTAAAATTAGCAAGTGGCTTTGGTCTTCGGAGGTAAGAGCATGATCCCCAGGAAGCTTGTGGGGCTTTTGGTAGTCTCCGTCAAATCCTAAGCTAGCATCGTTCTCACCAATATATCGAAGGTCACATAAATGGCACTTCCAATCATCTGCTTTATTGGGCTTGGAGGAGAATAACCTCCTTTGGGGCCTCGCAAAGGACATAAAAACCCTTGTATCTCCCTGACATGACCCAAATTGGAAAAATTTTATAGAAGAGTTCCATCGAGGGGGGAAAAATCCCCAAACAGAAGCAGAGAACCTCAAAGCCATGGATATCGAGGATGGAATTGGGCGTGAGAGTGAAAGGTATTACGTTGAAATGTTTAAACACATCGCAAAAGAAGCTTGAAAGGGGATGAAATAGCCCTCGCAGCATCTGGTCGTAGAAGATAACATATTCTTGACGCCCGACGGGAACATTTAGTTGAGGATCATCGTGGAAAAAGCAGTGTGAAGAAGATGGATAGATGAACTTGACTTCTGCTGCGACATTGTTCAACATAGGTTGGAGAGGCACCCAATTAATCTTCAATTTAGGAGCCACACTTTTCTAAGCAGGGAGCAGAGAATTAAGAATAAATTTCTCCTTGCTAATGGGAGCCGTCCGGGCACCATGATACTGTCTGGTACAAGCCATCATATTAGCAAAGCGGAGAGGAATTAGAAAAGAAAAGAAAAGATGAATGAAGTTGAAGAAGGAAAAATTCGAAGGACAGAGAGGGAAAATGAGTCAAAATGAGAAAGAAACGGGTCAAAAAGAGGGGTATATATAGACCTTCTAAAGACCTTTTATATTCTCGACCATTATAATTCAAAATACGACACATGGCAAGTCATTTTAAATGAGTTGACAGACCACATGGTGAAAGAGCTTGTTCGCAGTGGAGTTTCGAAAGGATAAAATGCGAAGCCTACAAAAATATATCAAGATTGCCCAGATCCTAAGATCGAAAGGCACCAAAATTTTATCCACAACAAAGCGATGGCCTCCAAGGGGAAAGCGAAAATCTTAAGACATCCTTCTAACTGATTTTGTTCAAATGGATAAATTGGACTCCAAGGCTCCTCAACCTCCTACGAACAAAGGGAGTCACTAATATGGGTCATAACGAGTAAGTATGGAGGCTCTGAGCCTAAAAGAATAGTTAAGAATCCAAATAGAAGGTAAGCCCATGCCCATATCGTGCTTAAGGTGGGCTTCGACCTAGGGCTTAGTCCTTAGACACAACGAAGGCATCTCTTCGCATTGGACCCCCAGGAATCATTCAGAATATTCTCTGAACATGTGTCAGATGCCTAAAGCAGACAGATGTCATCTCCTCATTAGGGGACCACGTACGAAGACATCCATAATCCACTACTTGGCACCTTTACAAGGGGACAAGTGGACCAAAGGAATATGGAAAACACTATAAATACTCCACGAATGGTACAATTTTCAAGGTAATAAACCCTAACTCTAAACACTTCAGAAAGCTAAGTTTAATATCCAAAGGCTCTTCGGGGCCTAAGGCAATCCAAACTCATTACTGACTTGAGCGTCGGAGGATAATTGTCAGGCTCAAAACCTAGCACTCTTAGCTCACCATTGTTCATTGGTACAAGTATCCCGAGTTCTAATATCCCAACATTGATCAAGAGATTAGAAGTTGTTAGGCATTAGTCTTATAACTGTATAATAAAAATCAATTTTCAATTTCAAAATCTCCCCATTAAATTGATTTTCTTAACACTTTTAATGGAATAAAATATTAAACGTTACATTTAGTTTCTCTTATTTTTATTTGGGATTAATATCATAAAAATGCCGAGTGATTTAACGTATTTTTTTATATGATCATGTGTTTCAAATCCTTTCAAATATGATCTTATAATTTTTTTTGGTTATCATATTAGTGACAAAGCGTATAACATCATTAATTATTGCTTACGTGGCATAATTACGGTGTTAACAGCTCACATGCTACGTCTATATTAGTAGTATTATTTAACAGTGTTATGCATTTTGTCACTAAAATGATAACAGATAAAACCATATGATCATATCTGAAAAAATTTGAACCATAAGATAACATCTAAAAACACATTAAATTAGATTGTACTTTCGAAATATTATCCTTTTGTTCAATTTTTTTTTTCTTATAAGTTATTCCATTTTATGTAATTATAAAATAGAAGATTTTCTAAAAGTCAATGATGGCTTCCATGGTGTTAACATCAACTTTAAATTATACTTCTACTTCACTATTCCATTATCAACTCGCACCTGTAATCTATACTACTAAGCACTTCCAGATTATCCAAGAATTATTCTTTTTTTCTAAAAAAAAATTAACACTTATCACATTTCCATAATTTGGAAAATCAAAGCAGAAATCTTGTTGAAGGAATTTTTTTATTAAAAAAATTATTATCTTGATATTTGAACTCGGAAATTTCAAAAATTCACATTCTTTAAGAAGT
>CAOJBK012208123.1:0-11899 GCA_948294925.1 Codiaeum variegatum
TAGAAGGTATTTTTGCAGAGGTTCGAGGTTAGAAAACTTGTATAGAATTTTTGCAAGAATTTCTATAGTGGTTTGGAGTCTTGTTTCAAATGATGACACGAGAGGTCAAATATATAGAAAAACTGAGTCAGAATAGTCAAATTCAAGCAGCTATAGCACGTTAGACAATTGGCGAATGCGCCAGGACATTAACATGTACGTTAGGCATTTGGTGCATATGCCAAGTGCTTAGCCCATGTGCCAAGTGCTTGGCTCATGCGCTTGGTCCTTGGCTCACGCACTTGGTTCGCAGTCCCGGTTCAATCCGATTCAATTCAATTTTTGGACTTTTTGGGTTTGTTTTAGGTCTGATTTGAGTACGATTTGAGTCTATGGGCTTGTATTGACAGACTAGATTTGATGGTGTAAAAATATGGATTTACAATAGTGACCACAAGTATACGGAGCATTGTAATATAGACTGAAAACCCAAGGTCATGTTCTTAAGGAACTCACGCCGGCTTATTGATTTGTTTCACAAATTACAGTAAAAAGTAAAAGGAATATGGATTTTTGAAAAGTAAATTAAACAATTAAACTAAAGCAAGTAAGTAAAGATGTTTAAATGTAATGATATGAATGGGTCTAGAGATATAACAATCCATATTCAATCGTCTATGAACTTAACCAATTAGGTCAATTTAGTATGCCAAATGATCCAATATTTAACATAATAATTCAACAGAGCTTATTCTACTACCAATCACATTCATAGAAGTAATATAAAGAAAACACACATTAAACATTGAATTTAACCCTAAAACTTATATTTCTAATTCATTTTAGAATCTCAATTGAATGAGCTTCGTGTTTGAATTTCCACTATCGATCCATCACCCAAACCTTTAATCAACTTATTGATGATCAAGCAATAGTTTATCATCATTCAAATAAAATCAATCAAGTAAAAGTTTGGCCCAATCAAAGAACCCAATCACTATCATTCATATCATAACTACTTCATGCTCAATCTATAGACAATGAAGAATTTAGCTCGTGATGAGTTTAGAACTTAACAAATTAATAATAAAATTCAAAGGAAACATGATTAATCTTTTAATACAATGATTACCCAAAGAAGAACTAAAGCAGAGAGTTAAGAAAATAAACCTTAAAGAGAATTACAAAAATTCTCAATATCCTTGAAGAATTTCATCTTTAATCTTGATTACAAGCCAAATCTATGCTAAATTAATGAAATCTAAGAAAGTATTTGATGAAATCTAAAGAGAATGAGTTAAAAACCCTTTAAATCTGAGTATTTATCTATAAATTTTTTGAAAAGTACGAAATTGAATACCTAAAATATAGTAAAATTGCATATTTATATTGTTTGGAAAACTACGTCTGTACGGCCTTAATGCATCCGTACAAGCCTGTATAAACTCAAATACCTCATACAAATCGTTCAAGATCATCCAGAGATCTGTAAATACTAAACTCATTCGTACGGTTAAAATGGAGTTTTGTACGGCCCGTACAGAATGTAAATTTTACCTTAGAGATTCATAAGAGCTGTCTTGATTTGTATGACCTTATTTCCCTTCTGTAGGGCTCGTACAAACATCCTGAATCTTGGAAACTCTGAAAATTAGTCCTTTGATCTCCACTCGCTCAGGAACATTGTCCTTAGTTCTGAAAACATCATTTTTGCATAAAATCCTGAATTTTGCTAAATACCACCCAATGAAATTTTGCTAAATGAATTTTTTGGATAAAAACTAACTTAAATATCGGGGAAAATATAGAAAAAATACACCCAGAACACATTAACAACATCAAATTGCTAGCAAATATATAGCTTAAAGCACATTATTGCTTAAAACACATTAAATTTAAAGTAAGCAAATTTGATAGCTAATAAAAAAATAGCTTTAGCTTGCTTGAAACAACATCTCTCTCCCTCATTTTGTCATTAAGCAAAAAGGTGGCTAGATACAGCACATTGCAATCCAAAGTACATAAAAGTAAACTTAACCATTGTAGTCTAAAAGTAAACAATATAAACAATTGCAAGTACAAAAGTTCAAGCTTAAAGTATAAACACCTTAACAACACATGATGTAAAACTTAAAGTATTTAAAGTAACATAAGATATAAAGAATAAAATCCTTAATATAACACATGATAAAGGACTTAAAATACTTAATATCCATAAGATAATAAAAAGGTAATAAAACATAATCATGAGTCATGAAGTGTTGAAAACATAAAGCATAACCCACATAATAAATAAGCATGAGGCCCTATGGCCAATGTACCATGCTACAAAAGAAAAACATAAAACACATATATGCCATATGATAGGATGAAAAAGACTGAACAAGGAGGGTCTTAAGCTTCTAATGGAGGATGTAGAGGGGATCAACATACAATATCATTAAACAAGCCATAAATCATAGCCTGCTTCTCCATAAGCTCATCGTGGTGTGATGTACCTAAATTTGGATTTATTTTGTTGAGCAATTTATGATAAATATTCACTAAACTTTAGATATTAATACCAAATTATTTTATTTATTTTAGTTGTTTCTATTTTGTTTAATTTTATGTTTGGTTTTAGTGTTTTGTAGTTTTTTCTAGTATTTTTAGGTTAAATTGAAAAAGAAAGGTGTTTGACGATTGATTGATAAAGCTTGAGATCATAGAGTTGAATCTTGAAGCTTTTTAGAGGCAAAAATGAGTGAAAAAGAGAGATTGTAAATGTGCATAGGCTTGCTAAAGCAACTGCATAGGTTGTGCCAGGAAATTTGAAGCTTTTCAAGGCAAAGAAGCTCTGCATGGGCATGCTAGAAATTATACACATGCTATGCGTAATGGTGTCTATGAAAATCACAAAATTTTCCACTTATTTTCAGCATTATTGGGGTAATTTAAGCAATGAGAAATTCCTAAAAAAATCATAATGTTAAGAGATTAAGGGGAGCCTCCATCATGATTATAAAAAACATTAATTCTTGCCTCCACACCATCATAATTGGAGATTTTGGGAAGATTTGGGATTAGAGACTTCTTCACTCTAAGTTTTTTAAAAGTTTTATTCCTTTAAACTTTAATTTTATTTAGTTTGCTTTGTTTTATTTTCTTTAAGATAATGTTTGGAATATTTGTTAAATTTGATTTTGATTTTGTTATTCTAAATATGAGTAGCTAAACCCTTAATCTAGGATTTGGGATGTAGTTGCTATAATGAATTATTGTTCTTAATTTAATTTAATAGATTTAATTCTTTTCAATTGAATGTTTTAATTAATTTTGTGATTAAAGCTAGAGTTTAATTGGCCACTAAATTTTAGATTTCAAAGTTTACTTCAAAATTACGGGAGTTAAGATTTAAATTCAGAACATGAAATCAGATAACTTAGGGTAGGTAATACTTAGGGATAATATTACTCCTAAGAGTCATTAAAAAGTAATTTTCAAATTGCTTAATGAGTTCTTTTTATTACCTAGCATCACAAAAGTAGTTATTAGGAATAGATTCAATATTGATAAACTGACTCAGGCGAGCTTTTTATCTAGCTAAGGGAAATTAGGTCTAGCATTTGAATAAGAAGAGAGAATTCAGAGAATAGGTTTAAGAACAATAATACATTGTGCAATGAACCCCAAATCATAAGTGTTTTTCATTATTGAATTTTTCTTAGTTTACAATCCCTTTCTTTATTATTTAGTTTTGAATTATAAAATCGACTTGAATTTTATTGTCTAAATAACAACTAGATCATTTGTTTGGTACTTGATATCCTTCCCTTGGGAGATGATACTCTATACTTATTACTAAATTATAGGAATGATATGTACACTTGTAGGTTTACCCTAGCATGGCGTGTTCCACAGGTGGCCATGCAATCATCTATGACACTGAACTCCACTCAATTCAAGTTTCAAATCATTCAAATTGGTGCTAAGTGAATCAACTTTTTCATTGGTTTCCTCTACTATCTTGGTGATTATCGTTTCAAAATCATCTTCAAAATCGAAAGCTTCACCAATCCATCTATTCACTTCCCTTTAATGCTCCAACTTAGCCAGATCCATTAGAGGGGTGTCTTCTTCAAGAAACCACTACTTTTTCCTTTTAACAATTAAATTCATTTTTCCCCAAGTAGTCACATTCACAACATCCTTTTTTTTCGCTCCACAATGTAGTGAATATCCCTCGCCTCATGCCATACCTCAAATTTCTTTGCAATTATCATCACTATCCACCTTCATTTAACCTTGCTTGAAATCCTTGACAATATATGTTTCCAATTACTAATAAGAAACCCCATAAGTGTTTACTATTTTCTTTTTTTCAACACAGTCAAGCACAAATAACCTAGTGGGGCAAGTCCTAGGTATATGACTATGAAGTTTGGAATAGTTACATTTAATCAACAATTTTTGTGTAAAATCTTTTTTTAACAAAAAATGTATTACAAGCTTTTTATTTCTCCTCAAACTTGTATCCATGGCTGACATTGTCATACACTCCGCTTTGAGATAAAAGAATATCATCTAGAATCTTACTCTAACTTGTGAACTTTTTTAAAAATTCTTTAGAGTCTTTGAGTTCTAGCTCAATCTTATTTTTTAGTTTCTTGAGGCTATCAAATTATTTTTTTCAATTCATATATTTGGGGTATGAGTTTTTATTTCTCAATTTCAAATGCATTAGAGCTTTTTCCCTTATCATACTCGCATTTTGATTTTTGAAAACTCTTTTTTTAAAAAACTTTATTTTCTTTTGAAATCAAGATTAAATCAACTATGAGTTCATTAAAAGCATATTGTAATTTACTAAAAGAATAAGGTTCAGATGTTACACTATCATCCTCCTCAATGTCTTCTTGTTGAGCCATCAAGCATAAGTTTGCCTCATCATCTCCATCAAACGAGCTTTTATCGCTTGATTCATCACTTCCACTCTAGTGGTATAGGCTTTATCTTTATTTTTGTTTGAGTTCTTATTCTCCTTTGACTTCTTAGATTATAGATGAAGCAATCTTGCTTAATATGTCCGGGCTTCTTACATTCATAGCATGTCACCTTATTGGCTTTATCTTTCTTGGACTCTTTCTTCTTGCCTTTGCTTTTTTAAAAGGTATTTGTTGAATTTTTTGAACTTGTTAGCAAGAAGAGCTACTTCATCATCATCATCATCACTTAATGGTTCTTTTGGTAGTTTCTCCTTATGATGAACTTTAAGAGCTAAAGTCTTCTCCTTTTTGCTAGACTCATTGACAATAACCCTTTGTTCCTTGTCTTCAACTTCATCTCATGGGATATAAGGATTCCCATAAGAGATTCTAATAAAATATCATTAAATCAGAGTAAAACTATATTGCATCAACCTTGGAGTCATATTCGGCTAGTTAACATCGAATGACCTTGACAACTAGTTCTTTGTTGGTGAATTTCCTACCAAGAGCTTCGAGTTCTTCATTAATGTGGAAAATCTAGTGTACATGCTAGAAGTGATTTCATTTTCCACGTACTTGAAATTCTTAAAGCTAAAGGTCATATCCTTGCAAATGAATATGGAATCTCATGTGAACTTTCCATTGGTTATAATTCGATCAATAAAATAAAGGTAGTCATGTAAAATAATGACCCTCTTGGAAAGGTGTATGTGCGAAATCATTTACATCGGCCATTGCAAATCTTTAGCTTTCTAAATCATTAGATTTTAATTAAAAAAAAAAGAAAGCTTAGCTCTAATATCAATTGTTGTCCTAAAAACGGACACTAATAAGAGAGAGAGTGATTAAACTAATAAAAATATTTTTAACACTTGAAAGATATATTGGATGAATGTTCAAGCAATTCAAACCCTAACTAAGCAAGTATATCAACAATAATGGCAATATGTACAAAAATAGAGCAATAATCAAAATAATGAAAATAAAAAAAATAGAGGGTAAGAAATGCTCAATTTATAGTGGTTCATGCATCCTTCTACGTCCATTCTCTCAATCACTCAATCCATTGACATCCATTCTGTCAATTACTCAATCGATTGCGGTTCCACTCTTCTTTATCGGGGAATCCAATCTTCTAGTTTCATGGGGTTTTGCCCTTACAAACAATATGCAGCTTCACTTTAACAATACAAGTGCTTAAATAACTTTTACAATTGGAAAAAAATCAACAAGACTTGTATACAAATGGTAACACTAGGCTAAAGAAATAGGAGTTGAATGCCTCGATAAATGTTTTTCAAGAACCAAATGAATAGAATTTTGGTTTATGTTCTTAAAAAACATAGAATACGAAGGATGGGAGCATTTGGTTCAAGAAGCTTGGGAGAATAATGACTTAAATGCTCTAGGGTTCTTCTTCTATCTGCAGAGGTGATTTAAGCTTTATACTAGGACCTAGAGTTGTCATTTTCACACACTTAAAATGGATATAAAACATTGTGATGTCATGTTCTAACCTTTAAAAATTTGTCAAGCCATGCTTCACACCCCATCTTGGATTTCTCTTTGATTTTCACATGGTATCTTAAGGTGGTTGGAATTTGAATCCTTATGATGTTAGCATCCCCTACGACGTCTTGGAGTTTTCTGGCAAAATTGCACATGATGTCTTGCCCTTGAACTTGAAAATCCCAAACCTCTCTGAGTAAGCACATGGTGTCTTGGAAAAGGGTCACACACACATTTTGGAGAATTTTCATTTTCTCCACACAACTTCTTAGGGTGCTAGACAGAGTTTTTGAGCTCTCTATACTAACACACCGTGCATTGGAGTTCTGAGCCCTTTTTCACTCAGTGTCTTGTCATAATAATGTTAGCAATTCAGTACTTAGTGCCTAAAACTCATCAATAGGTATTAGTTTTCTTAAGCATTCATCAAGGTAATAATTTATATTCATCAAATTAAATTGTATACTCATGATTGTTAAGCTATGCATACACTATATATTTAAAATACATTATTGTTAAAATCTAGTTTTGAAATCATCAAAATATAAGAGACAATGGGACATGTTGCATGAAACTGAGTCGTTCAACATGCCTTTTTCATCATTTGATCAGTCTTTCAATCTGATGCAGCTAGGACTTCTTCACTCCACACTTCCTCAATTTCCCTTTAGCGACGCTCCTCTCTGTCACGTTTTCTTTCTTTCTTCCTTTCTTTTTTTTTTCTTCTCAATTTTGTTCCATGTCTGACATTGCTTTACATTTGATTCTTTGATTTTTTTATGAGTAATGGTAATTAGAGCCCCCAAAATTTAGCTTGCCTTGGATGTTTTAGTTAATCAATGATTCTTCAAAATGAGTATTGCTATTTATTACTTCTCCAAACTTTGCGGCTTTGCAGATCGGGTGTTTAAAATGGTGGAGTTTCATTTTTGCATCTGTTTCTTTAATAAGAAGCATGGATTTGTTACTATTGGTTGCATATGAGTCTGAGTCATTGTGTATGCTTGATTGGTCCACAATCGCGAAGGTAAGGTTTCAATTTTTTTGGTGTTTGTTTCAGTGCATGTTCAAACCAAAGAGATTTTTTTAAAAATGTGAAACCAACTGATCAGAACAGTGTTGGTGCTTTCATTTTGGAGGCAAGTCTACATCAGAATCTGACGTCACTCTAAGAAATCTTGATTATATAGTCATTTTTTAATAAAGGTACCTTTTTCATTTGCTTCCATTTGCCTCTCTGATTATGGGTGATTTAATTTTTTTTTGTTTGTGTTCTTTTCTCCATAGAAATTTGGCTTTCTTTAGCTTGGTTCTTCTATCGTTTTTTTAAATTTTAATAGACGAATTTTGTTTGTTTGTTGATTTTATTTATTTTAGACATTTGTCTCAGCTGCTTTGAATGGAGATTCATGGCATGCTGTTGTTTTGCTTTATATGTTTAATTATTTATTTTTCTTCTTTAAAAAATGAATACATTTAATGTTTACATTGTAATTTTTGATTTCTTTATAGGAAATTCTTATAGCTCTATCTCAAAGCGATGAGAAGTTTGTATGGTCAAGCAACTTTTGTTTTTTCCGATTGAAGTTGGTATTATTGCTAGATATTTTTGAAAGATTGTTGGACAAGAGATAATCTTATACTTGAGTGCAGATTTATGTGAGCATAAGAGTTCAAATCAGGTGTGATACTGCTCAGTTTTGGCCTGATTCGGCCCCAACAACATACTTGGATCCTGATCGAACCATGTACCACCCTGTCCTATCCGAACCTAAGGCTCACAACAAGCTTTGTCCCTTAGTGACCTTCGGGTTCAGGTCCCATAGTAAACAGGTGTCACTGGCTCTATGGAAAGATACACTACAAAGTGTCCGGAGCTGACATGTGTCCCCTTTCACAGGGTTTCCACCCTATAAATATAGACCTCAGCAACTGATATGGTGTAAGATCACTCAATTCTTTCCTCACAACCAAACACCGTACACAATGTTTCATTTGAATTCAAACCCATTTCTGACTTGAGCGTCGGAGGGTTACCGCCAGACACAACGTCCGGCCACCCCTGACCATTGTCTTATTTGTGCAGGCCAGTTCTAGCTCGACCAGAGCCATTCAAACCCAGCATTGGCCATGACCCATACGCATCATTTGGTGCTGTCTGTGGGAACGACTAGCAGTTCCTTTCTAACACACACTCAAAGCCTGTATCACAGCTCAAACTCTCACAATGGAATAAACCTATGATGAAACCCGCATGGTAGAGGATAGTCCTCCTCCTACCACTGCAAACCCAGTAGCAAATACACCTCCAGCTCACCAAAACCCAACTGCAGCTTTGGCTAATCTAGCTGCTTCCCTACAAAGCCTTCAAAGTTTCATAAACAAATCTCAGATCCCAAGCTCTTCCACACCAACTTCACAACCCACATTGCCTTAGGCAATGCCAGATTTGGTAGCTGCCTTGCAAGAATTGATCACCAATCTTATTCCCTTAGTTTCACCCCTCCAAGCAGCACAAAGGCCTAACCGACCAGTCAGAATGGGCAACAACCCTCTAGTAGGAACCCAGGGACTGAATGTTGATATCCCAGCCGACATAGCAGGAGCCAGGCCCTCAGAAGAGAGGAATCAAAATAGATCTATGCTAGATAGGGAACAAAGGGATGATAGGAGGGGAAGGCGACAGGCGGATGAAAGAGAGGAAGCAGGAGATAGATTTGCTGCCAGTAGAAGAGAGGAGGATTGCCAGAGTAGATCTCACAGGGGTCCAGAACAAAGACAGGAACACGCAAGCAGGCATGGAAACCCTAGAAGAGAAGAACAGGTGGCCTCGAGCCATCATGGATCTAGAGTGACCCTAAGGGAAGAGGTTTGGAGATATGTAGAGGAGATGGCAGGCCCGAAGCGGGATAAGAGGATAGATTTCTCCCTACACCTCAGGTCCCCATTCACCAGGCACATAGAAGAATTTCAGATGCCTGATAAGTTCAAGCATCCCAGAGTTGATAAGTATGATGGCAACCAATATCCCAAAGCACATGTCTTAGAGTATAAACATTTGGTGGAATTGGAAACCACCAGGGATGAGGCACTTTGCCGAGCCTTCAGATGCACCTTATGAGGGGCTACAGTGAAATGGTATGATAGCTTACCAGAGGACAGTATAAATTCATTTTGGAATCTGGTGAACTTGTTTGTCAAGAGGTTCTTAGCCAGTATTCCCATACCAATACCAACTCAAGCCTTGAAGCAGGTGGAGCAGGGTTCAGATGAATCACTCGGAGGCTTTATTGCCTATTTCAAATGAGAAACACTGAAGGTGATAGACATAAATGAGCCCAGAGAAATTGAAGCCTTGTAGAAGTGCACTAGCAATCAGGATTACTTCAAAGCCTTGGTCCGGAGTTTGCCCAGGACCTTAAACGAAGCCATGTCTATTGTAGAGGAGTACATTAAGCAGGATGATGCTTTTAGGGAGAGCAGGTTTTTCAAGAGAAGAAAGCCAGAAGAGGGAGGCTCATCCCAAAAGAAAGTCAAGAAGGAAGAGTTGCCACCAAGTGGCGGAGGAGCCCCCAATAGGCATAATCCTCAGCTGAGGTATACCGAACTACCTAGGAGGGAGAGGTTTGATCGTTCCAAGCTCACACCATTAAATGCCAAACCCGAGGTGGTATTTGCAATATTTCAAGATAAAGATATTTGGAAGAGGCCAAGGCCCATCATGAAAGATCCGGCCAAGAGAGACAGGTCTCTGTGGTGCAAATTTCACAACAGTCACGAGCACACCACTGATAACTGTAGATCCCTCCTGGAAGAGATTGAGAGGCTCCTTAAGTAGGGATACCTCAATAACTATATCAAGAGAAATGATAGAGCAGGGTCAGCAAACCCAACAGAGCCAGTGCCAATAGAAGACAGAGTGGCTGGAGATATCTTATGTCTCACAGGAGGCCCCAAAGAGGTCCCTCTCAGTCAAAGAAAGGAGAAGGAGCTAGCCTGAACCCATGAGCCATCTGAATTTGTGTATTTTAATGGCACGAAGCAACCCACATCTGGTTCAACTATTCGAGCCACTACAATGGCCGAAGCTATAGTCATCTCTGCAGTAGTGGCCAATTTTAGGGTCAGGAGGATCTTTATTGATACAGGAAGCTCGGCGAACCTCCTACAGTGGGAGGCCTTATTCTAAATAGGTATTGATAGTTCAATGATCCAGCCTTTGGAGGTGCCAATCTGAACCCTCGACAAAGCTATCATCACAGCAGTGGGTATGATAGAGTTGCCCGTAACAGTGGGTCGAGCCCTAAAAGCAGTAGCACTAAAGGCGATCTTTGTAGTGATGAAGCTACCCATGACATATAATGTGTTGATGGAAAGACCATTGCTATGGGACCTAGATGCCTCGTCAGTGTCAGAAGAGGCAGATTGATAATCCCCCTCTATGATGGTTCGGATCTACACATCTATGGGGATGCAGTACCTAAGATGACATTTACCATGTAGAAGAAGAGGAAAGCTATTTCTTTGGAGCTAAATGAGGTGAAACTAGTAGAGACATTTCCTCATAAACTCCTAGCTGAATCCAAGGATGAATCTACCTAGAGGCTCGAGCCCTGCAAAGTCAATGATGATGGCCGAACCCTACAGATCAACTCTGCACTAGATTCAGAGGAGAAGAAACAAGGACAGACATTCCTAGCTGATAATATGATAACATTTTCCTGGACCTCCACTGATATGCCAGGGATAAGCCTAGAGGTCATTACTCACAAGCTCTATGTAGATCCTGCATCTAGGCCTGTCAAGCAAAAGAAGAGGTGCTTTGGGCGGGAGAGGCAAGCCATAATTGATGAGGAAGTTGAAAAGCTACTTACAACTGGCTTTATCAAAGAAGTGCAATTCCTAGAATGGCTAGCCAATGTAGTGTTAGTCAAGAAGGCAAGCGGAGGCCACATAATGTATGTGGATTTCACCAATCTAAACAAGGCATGCCCAAAGGATTCTTATCCATTGCCTATGATTGACAAGCTGGTAGACTCCACATCCAGTTTTAACTATTTTTCTCTGCTTGACGCCAAATAAGGCTATCACCATATCAGAATGGATAAAGAGGATGTGGAGAAGACTTCATTCATCACAGAGAAGGGAATATATTGCTATGTGTCCATGCCTTTAGAACTCAAGAATGCTGGAGCCTCATATCAGAGGCTCGTCAATAACATGTTCAGAGAGCTGATTGGGTAGAATCTCAAAGCCTATGTGGATGACATGGTAGTAAAAAGCATGAGCTTCTAGCAACATGTGCAAGACTTGAAGGAAGTTTTCGGCATGATGAATGCCAATGGGATGAAGTTGAATTCAGAAAAGTGTGCTTTCTTCATTAATGGAGGAAAGTCCCTAGGCTACCAAGTCAGTGTAAGAGGGATCGAGCTGAATCCAGACAA
>CAOJBK012208536.1:0-10728 GCA_948294925.1 Codiaeum variegatum
GCAGTAATGACAGATGATGGGGGGAGATTTCCCCTCATTATAAATCTTTAATGACCAAATTTTGACATAGTGAGAGCTTTTCCCCTCATTATAGTTCAATTTTCTTGTAGTGCAAAATTAAGAGTAGAAGAGGATAAATGATTTATAAGATATACAATATTTGAAAATGCTTCTAACATAAAAATAATGGTGCACATAATTAAATAGCATTGTCATTCCTAACTTTGTGATAATCTTTTGTATTCATTTAACCATACCTGTTTGTTCCGGGGTATATGGACAAGAAATTTGATGAGAGATACCTGTTGAGACAAAGTGAGAAGACAACTTGGAGTTGAAGAATTCTCCTCCACCATCTGAATGAAAATTTTTTATTTTTTTTTGTTGAACTTCCTGTTTATGTATTTTTCAAAAGCAATAAAAATATCATAAAATTCATATTTATGCTTGAAAGGAACAATTCAAATGTATTTGGAAAAATCATCAACAAAACATACATAATATCTAAATTTTCCAATAGAAGAAGCAGGGGAAGGTCCCCACAAATCATAATGAATTTTCAGAAAAATGTCTATGCTAGAATGATCTGAATAATAAAAAGGAAATTTACTTAACTTCCCCAACTGACAACTATCACACAAACTATCAGATTTTATTGGTCCTAAAACATTAATCAACCTTTTATTTTTTTAATTATTTTAAGGCTGAAAACTATGGGTGTCCTAAATGTTGATGCCAAATATCAGACTATCCAGACTTGAAAAGATAGGAAAAATAAAGCTCTAGAAAATTGGGTAGAACATAAAGATCACCCTTGCGTTGTCCTGTCATTATTGATTGACTTGTCTCCTAATCCTTAACATCGAAAACTCATAGTTGGTAGGAAATTGTGTTGTTAATTAACTTACAGGAAGTAAATTTTTAGTCAATTGAGGCACTAACGACACATTTTGTAAAGGCAATATTTTATTTTATTTTTGTTTAACACAAGAGTCCCCTATGCCAGTAATTGGCAAAGAAGACCCATTACCAATAATCATAGCATCATTACCTGAAAGATTTTGAAGATTATTCAACATACCTTTCTTACCTGTCATGTGATTAAAAGCTCATGTATCAGCTATCCATTATGTTTCAGAAATAATATTATCAAATGTAAGAGCTGCAAGTGCTTGAGGAATCTCTTCTCTTTGAACAAACCTTTTTGGTACCCACTAGAAAATCTTTGCAAACATGACCCATAGTACCACAATATTTGCATTTTTTCTTCATGATACTTGTTTCTTTCTACCTATGTCATTTGTCGCTCCTAGAGGCAAATGACGCCTCTGTTGATTTGCAACTAATGATCTTCCTGAATTGTTATCATTGTTGTCCCTTCGATGTTGATCCTCAAAACCATGAACGCTGGAAGATAAGAGTTTTGTATTACCATAGTAACCTGATGGTGTCTTTTGTTGCATTTTTTTGACATAGAATGCTACTTGTGGTGTAAGTTGTGAAGATGAGTTAGTAAACCAATTGTGATGCTGATCATGATTTTAAAGCAGAGATATTAATTTAGAATAGAAGGGTAGTGGAGGCTTTAACAAAGTGGTTATGAAGGTATTGTATTGGGCTCCTAAACTGGTGAGAAGACATAACACTTTTTCTTAATCTGGAGCAGGTTTTCCAATGGTAGCTAGGTTGTCACATAGACTCTTGAAAGTTCTAGTGCTCCTTAATGGTTTTGTCATCATCCTTATGAAGATATGTGAACTATTGTCTTAAGGTGAATCCTCATTCTTGAGGATGTTGTGCATAGGCATTTTTTAGAGCCTCCCAAACTGTAAGAGTCATATCGTGACTTACTACTAAGCCAAGTGATTCTTCTGAAAGGGTTCCAATAGTCCATCCACGAAGTAGATGATTTGATTTTCTCTAAGCGATATGCTCATCTGTCAGTTTGGGAATGTGGTTTTCTGTATCTAAAATATTTTTATTTTATGAATTTGGTAGGCATTAGATCTTCATTGTTGAGATGCCTAATGAGATCTTGACTTTCAGCGAGAGCTAGAACTTGTTCACTCGAAAATGGATAGTTTGATGAAGAAAATTTGAGGGTACCAAAGTTTTCCATGTTTAGAGACAGTGAAGACATTGAATAGGATATAGCCTGCTCTAATACCAAGATGAAAATGAGAGAAAATAGAATTTTATATTTGTGAGTAAATGTGTTGTGCAACAAATAGAAAATCTCGTGTGCAGAAGAAAATAAATCATTTTTCCTGTAACCATTTTTATTAATTGTTTATTAAAATTGATTATAAAACAACTCTTTATATAGAAAAACTAACTATTAGATGAGAGAAAACAGGACTAATGACTACAACCTCTACTAATCATCTCTAAAAAAAATAATTTCAAAATGCTAGGTTATCCATCAAATAAACTATTACTTGTGTTTGAACAACATATCACTTGAAACTACTTTATCACAAACTATATATCCATATGTATAAGAAGTATTTTAAGTTTGAGAAGTCTTATGACTCTAGGAGTTTATAACAATCTTATCTCTCCAATTACTCAAAAAATAATAAACATGGTTGCAAGATATTTTATTGTAGGAATAAGCAATTGTGCTAATACTAAAGAGTTATCATTAATTAGAAAGTAATTATTATTATAACTATTTTGAAGCATGAGAAACAGATCCTTGTATTATATTCTCCCAAAGATATCCACATGTATGAGTCAATTTGAAATTTAAGATAGTTAGCTATGGAAGAAAAGGAAAAAAAAAATCAAATGGCTAAGTTTATATCAAGTTCACTAAGAAAATATGTTAAACCTTTCACTATGGCAAATTCAACATATGTAATTTGGAACAACGTAGTTGAATTGATTATGTCAATAATGAATTATATAGTATAATTTATGCTAAATTATCTTGCTACAAGAATTTTGATGAAGAAAAATAAAATGGGACATAAAAAATAAAATGGACAAAATACTAAAATGTTAAAAAATGATTAAATTCCAAGCAAACAAAAAATATAAGTAAAACAAGCATTACATAAAATTAATATAAAGACAATAAAAGTAAAACCACATAAATATTTAAAAACAAAAACATAAAAAAAAACTAATCATTAAATTATATCATTTTTTTAAAGGGTTGCAACAATAAACACAAGTGGTTTCTCATTCACTCGGTAGAGTTTTTATTTTTTTCTCATTTTCTCCTCTTATTTAAGTTCATAGTAAGTTTAATAAATTTCAACAATAGGAAAATTTGACAATCTAATATCTAACATACCCTTATTACTAGCATTAGAAATTTCTTACCTCCTCAGATACTTCTTCAGTTCAAACCTTATTTTCTCAATCTAAGACATTAGATTTTTGTATAATTTCCTTACACTGTGATACATAATCTCTGGATTATTACTGGAGGTGTATTATCCCAGTCAGTAATGAGAGGATAGAAGAATCCTCCACTTAGATCACCTTCTTCCATTAGTGGATTTTTTTTTTAAAGACAAAGACAATTTATAGTAATTTAGAGTGAGAAGTAATTAGAGAAGTTAGAAGCTGTGTTTGAAATTGGTTGAGAAGTGTAATATTCTTTTTAAAAAAAATTTGAACAGATTCTTTTACATAAAATTAAAAATTGAATTACTCTTTAAATTCAAACATTGCTCCAAAAATATCATATCATTCACTTTTCCCTAAGTAGCATATTAATTAAATTTAGGATAATTTAAATTTTTAAAAGGTATGATAAATATAATTAATTAACTAAAATAATGAATTATATTATTTTTTTTTAGAAATACAAGTTATTCATAATAATATTAGTTGAATTAATAAAGTCAAACTCGACAAAATAACTGAACTCCACACTTTACACTACAAGAAAAGAAATTATTTATTGTGAAAATTAGGTACGCATATAATTTCGTAACCAATTAGCTATGAACTTGTTATACATTGGATATGAAAAATTAATAAATAAATAAATTAATTAAAGTAAATACTTTTGAAATTGATTTGCTACGAAATGTTTAGATACAAAACATTATTACCTAGTAAAGTTGGTGGAAATAATATACTCTGTTTCTCTCCAAAATTTAATCACGACGTTGCTAAAAAAATTGAGTAGCGAATTTAGATATGTAATTTTTTTTTTTTTTTGCATCTAAGACTAGGCGCTAATTGAAAATTTAGCAAATATATATATAGCAGCTTGGATTTATGTATTGCTACGATTCAATTTCGTAGCAAACTTTTTAATTTTATATTTGCCACGCCTATTTTTGTATCAAATACATAGTAAAAGTTTAAGTATATAAACACCCCTTTGAGACAAAATCTAGTTTTCTCTCAAGTCTCTTTCTCTGTCCCCACCGCCCCACCACACTCTGCCCCCAACGCCCCCGCCCTTCACCGATTCACTCTCTATTCCCCATTCTCCATTTTAGTCACCTAAACCTCCTCCCGCAAGCATCCCAAATTTGTCACTGTTGCCAAACAAGAGGAGTTGCACCGGAATCAGCTGCAGCAGCAGAATCAGATGCAGAGAATGAGAGAGGGTTGAGATGCAGACTAATAGGTCTTTGCATTTAGTTTAATCATTTTTTATAATTTTTTTTTTTATTTTCATTCTTCAATCTATTTATGTTTATTAATGAGATTTGTTAGAATCATTGGGATTGATTCGTTGCTCTTTTTGCTGTGATTGATTTTAGATGATTAGTTTGTGGTTTGCTTACAATTGTTTGAGTTTAGAGACTTGAATCACTACTGGAGAAAATTGGAGATGAAAATTTCAGCTTCATTTTCCATGGTACTTAGTATTAATTGAAATATAAAGGGATTCAGCCAATATATAATTATTAACAACGAACCTATTGCTTACCTGATTCACTGTAAGGTTTATACCTCAAAAGGCAACAATGTACTTATTGGACCAACTTCTAACAGGATTCAGTGAAGACAAAATATGATGGATTATCTCCACATGTGAATACCTGCATCAGCAATTAACAATAATAGATTCATATAAAATGCTCATATTCATAATTACAATGGATATTTGAAACCAGATTTGACTTACTAAACCATGTCTACAAAGCACATATCTCTTCATATTATTGGGTATAATTGAGGAACATTAATGAAAAGAAAAAGGGATAGACAACATCCATAAGCACTAATTATAAGAGAGAAATGAGTAGCCATATTACTCTTTTTTTTCTAACTTTTACAAGCTTCAAGTCAAGTGTTACCACCAAACATTTAGAGATATTAAAGATGTCTGAAAACAATTTGAAGAACCAAATTAAGAGGCACTTAATCGAGGAATTAAGGCCACAATTATCCTACAAAATGGTCCCATAATTTAAAGCAGCAAATTAATAGGAGCTTTTGCAAGTTTGGGCTTTTGTAACATGAACATAACTAATTTTTTTCCCTCAATATTCTCTACTTGGTCGCTAAAACTTCAAATCCATCACATCAAGACTATATTTATTTAACAGTGAAATATAGAAAATATTTCTTGTCATAATATTTTCTATGTAAAACATAATTAATCTGAAAATGATATTGTGAATTCTAATTTTTATACCATTAAATTCAGCCCATTAATATGAGCTCAACGGTTCAAATTGGTCTTAAATCGAACTTCAAACGGATCCAGAAAACTCAAAATACTGAATCGAATCAGACCAAACCGATCCAAAAAACTGAACCCAGTGACCCAAGCCTAGTCAAGCATGCCTTTTGAGCAAATGTAAACACGTGCATTTGCCCCCAAACGTACGCGTTTTGTCTCCCAGGGCTTCTGGCACAAACTTCTATAAATTCAGACTTTTCAGAACAATTCAAGGTTTCAGTTTTCCCAATTTCTAGACTCACTCAGACCTATTTTCTAGCCTCTAAACCCCTCCAAACACTACCCAAACACTATGATTTCTCTTCAATTGATCCAAATAATTAGAAACTCACAATAGACACTCCATTTCTCATCAGTTCTGCAGTTCATTCCTTTCAGTTCCAGTTCAGACAAACATCAGTGCTCTCCGAACATAATGGAGAATCGTTCTGGTTTTATCAAGCCCTCCGACCCTCCGATTCCAAAGCCTCGCAAGCAAAAGGTAAAATCGGCACAATATACTACTTTTCCTTTAATCTATGAATTAATTAAGCCTTTTTAATCTAAATTAAGGCATTGTTATCAAAATTCCATTTTTCATAAAAATGAACTATTTTGAGCCATTTAATCCGAACTAAGGCATGTTTTATTGAAAATACTATTTTTTATAAAATCAAATCCAATAAAGACCTAAAATGAACGTAGGCGAATATTTCACAATCAAAATCACTTCTTTTTTTTTTATTAATCAGACTGAATTAGTTAATAGCCAATATGTTAAAAGTTTTATCAAATAAAATTGGTTAGCTACATAACACCAATCCACCCAATTATTATCAGAACAACCCCTGCCCTTCGTGAGAAGGGAGAATGACATGGGATTTGATTCCCATTCAAAGAGGTATGCCAACAAGCTGTTCTATGGCTTAAACTCCAAAATTGTGTTTTTATTTATTTTACTTGTTCTTTTATTGTTTTTGTTCCTATAGTCTAGTTTTCTTTGTTTATTATTTGCAATCCTTAGTTTTTGTGATTATTTCATGATTATTGCTTTTACTTATGTATGGAATTGTATTGGGAATCTGTACTCCTTCCAGATCGAAGACTGGAGGGGAGATCCCTTGATTTTAATCATCCTTTACTATGTAATTTAATTGCTTTCTTTGAGGATGTATGCCTCCCCTAGAACCTGAAGTGGGCTAGAGGAAGGACTCCTTGTTTATTTCTCTATCTTTACCACTTTATGTGATTTCCATATGCATTATAGCTTGTCCATGCATCATATTTTCCATGATATCAGTTCATGCATCACGTGGTATGCCATGCATACACGAAAACATGATTTTGACCAAAATCATTTTGTTTTAAGCCAAAAAGTTGTTATTTAAAATGGTCAAAGTATTTTTCTTAAAAATTATTTTTATCAGATCACGAATTCCTGAACCTCCTTTGGTTCGAGGCCAACCTTTTTCCAAAATTGGGCAAATTATTCATACTTTTCCTAAAAATGGAGTTAACTCAAACTGGTTTCTTAATCACCATAGAAAATCCTTTTTCTTAAAGATTAGGTGGTGATTCTATACACTAAACACACCACTACACTCCAACGAACACATGTGGATGCACAAATGTGGGACTCGGCCACAATCCACAATGCCATGCACAATCCTACCCCTGGTGGTTGGTTTCCTTCAAGCCACATGCCCAAAGGCGCGCTGGGGAAATCCCGCAGGCCGCTCAAATGGGCCTTTACAGATATATGAATTAGTGGAGCCAAATTTAGTAAATGATGAATAAATGTTATGCAAGAAATTAAATACAATGGAAAATTTTGCACATACCAAAGAGAATATAGAGAAGGTGGTTCTGCCAGTTCTACTAAAATATGAAGGCAATAAGGGGAAGCTTGAAACTCACATTATAGGTAGATAACTGATGGAATATCACAACTCATACAATAGATATTTGCCTTAGCCAAAGCCTATCAATTAGGGAATAAGACACATTGATACAATGAAAAGGAGCTACTTGAAGTTGATGTCTCCGCACGCCGATATTGCTTACCAAAGTTGGTTGTGGCCATCAAAAGGTCAATATATACCATTTGGAGAGTTTTGGTGCTAGGAATGCAAATCCATCGCTCTCTTGCCATGAATCGCCGTCGTTTGGCCGAAAATTAGCTTAAAATATTCAGTTCTCCACTCTTCAATCTCCCTCTCTAGCAACTTTTTATGGCTGATCATGAGCACCAAAGTAAAGTAGAGAATTAGAGCATCTCATATATCCCAGATTTGTTGCCTTCGACTGTAAAATCTAGCCAGAAATAAAAGTAGAAGTTGAGCTCACTAGAGATATTTGGCTCACTGTTTCACCACCTGTGCTACACCATTTCTTCTATTATTACTCTCTTTGGGGTCGTTGGAGGTTACATTGTTGTTTGGTAGTGGTGGTGACAATGATTACCAGCTGACATGCCTGATCATCCCATTTCTCTCATAGGCAGTTCTCCCTCTCTCTGTCTTTCAAGTTTCAACAAAATGTCCAAAATGAAATCCCTTTTTTTTTTCAAAAAAACATAGGATTAGCAGTAATTTATGACAGTACTTAATAACAGATGTAGAATACACTAGATTATGATAATTCCTTAAAAACAAAGTAAATGGTTAAAGAAATTGTGGGCGGCTATTTTCATCAAATATATTACACCAGTTTATTTGAAAACCAACATAGAAATAATTTATTACATTATTTCAAAAATTAACCAATGAAAATACTTTAACTTATTTATAATTATGCCACCACACTATTTTTTACATCGGTTAAATTTTCAACTGATATAAATGACCGACATAAAAGATCATTTTTGTAGTAGTGAATGTGATGCTTAATGTGATAATGGAGTTAGCCAGGGTTCATTACTCTGGTCATGTTTACTTAAAAAAATGGATTCTGGGAATTCAGATTTTGGAGCATTGCTTTTGAATTTTTTAAAAAATAGCTTCATTCTTTGTGTATGCTAATTATAATGAGATTTATAAAATTTGCTCAATTTCCTGCTTATATGATTCTTTCCCTCTCATCATTTCATTTTTCTTACTAAATTTTATGTTTTTTTTTCTGCTGTTCTAGCTCCTAAATGATGTTTTATTGCTTTATTTTCTTTGTAGTTATTTTTTTATTAGTGTACTGCTACAGTATATTGTAATATAGTGCTAGGATGTGTTTCAATTTTTTATAAAGGCCAAATATACCTAATTTTTGCTTCAATTCTTGGCCATTATCCAACTCAAATTGCATTTGATATGCTTGTTCCAGTGTTTTTCAACTTTTCTAGGTCCAAAAGGCAATCCAGAGCTAGGTGAAGCAAAATGTTGAATTTGGTACACAAATGGAGCAAAAAGGAGCTAGAGTAGAGTATCCAAGATAGTCACAGTCGTGATTAAGCCCGTGACTACTAAGGGGGTCACTGTACCAAGGATTTACAAGGAAGAAAAAAAGAAATAGTAGAGGTTTGCCTAGTCATGACCGTGATTGAGGCCGTGATTCAGCATAAGGCTACTCTACTAAAAAATTGACAAAAAGGAAGCTATTACTTCCTTGGTCACGGCTGTGACCCCAACTTTTCCAGCACTATAAAAGCTTAAAATTTGTAGAAAGTTGGGGACTTTTGGACAATTTTTGGTTTTCTTGGTCAAAAACCCTAGGAGAGCCATTTTCTGGGAAAAATCACATCAAGAGTCAAAGTTTAAGAGAGATTTCAAGTTCAAGGTCAATATTTCATCAAGTTTTCTTCAAGATTCAACAAGGGTATCTAGAGTTTGGGTATAGATGTTAAGAATCTATATGTCTCTCTTAACTCTTTTCTCTTTCTCTTATATTTTATGTTGTAATCTTGTTGTAGTTATGAACTAAACTCATTTAGTCTACCTAGATTAGAAGAGTATTTGACATTTTTATGGACTAATCAACTATTTTCCTCAATGAATGTTTAGGGTTTTCTTCAAGTATTGATTTTGATTAAAATTTTTGCATTTTTTATCTTCAATGCATGCTTGTTAATGATTATTGTTGCCTATTCTTTACTAGAGATAGAAAGTTTAGGCCTTGAATGCTCAAAATCATTTGGGTTTGCTATGCTTGCTAGAGATAGAGGTATGGATGCCTAGGGCTTAAGTTTTATTTCACAAGCTCTTAATGCTTTTCCTACTTGATTGGTGGTGAGAAGAAATTCCTAACTTTTACTTAGGAATTAAAAGTTTGTTTGCTTGAGAAAGATTCAAACTTATTTTTTGTGTGAAAACCCACTTGTTGATTGCCTTGGATTTTCATTGAGTTGTTGGTTATCCATTCAATATAGTCAAATACGAGTCAAAGTCTAAGTAGACATTCTCTCATTGAATATTATCCTTGTGTTTTATTTCTGATAACTTATCAATTACTCAATTTTAGTTTAGTTTTAGTCATTATCCAAAACAACTAATTGTGAGCTAGACAATAGTATAGGTAATTTAGCTAGTGCTTAATAATTAAACCATCAAATCCTTTAGGAGAAGGATACTAACATTTACTGGTTATACTACTTGGTACGACCTCGTGCATTTGTAGGTGTTGCGGCAAAAGCACATCAAGTTTTTAGTTCCGTTGATGGGGATTGTGTACGGTTTAATACAATCAACATTAGCAATAAAACCAAAGCTATTGATTTAGCCTTTTTATTTTATTGTTTATTTAATTTTTGGTTATTCTTTATGTTAGATCTCAGGTACTTTTATGGTAAGAGCTAACCCCTCTGAATTATTTCCCTAAGACCCAAAATTAGAAAGGACTTTGAGAAGGGAAAGACAACAAAGGGAGTTAGCTTTGGCCTACGATGAACAGCCTCTGGTTGATCCCGAGGATAATATTAAAGAGGAGGAATTCATGGATAAAGACCTAGAGGTACCAAGGAACAACATGGAAGGGTTTAGCAATGGGCAAGGTGTTGGAAATGGAAATGGTCAAAGCATCGGGGCTCTAGTTCAGAGAACAATGCAAGATTTTGCAAGAGCGGATCTCACTTATGTGGGGGGCCCAATTAGAAGACCAAG
>CAOJBK012211418.1:0-15233 GCA_948294925.1 Codiaeum variegatum
TATATATATATATATTCAAAGTAATTTACCATTTAACTGAAGAAGGGATTTCAGAAATCTCTTTCAGAAACTTTTCTCAGTAAAGGCTGCCTTATAGAAATTATGGTAGCTGGCATATTTCTTGCCTTTTTGAGATTTGTCATATAGGTACTTATATACATAATTCTAGTATAGTACTTGGTGGGGTTTCATATTCGTATTCCTGTGATATTGTATGCACAAAATCATCATATTGTTTGATAGTTCTCAAGACTTATTCAAACTGATTTTTTGGATTACATCTTCTAGTTTTCCAGGTCATAATTGTCTTTTATAAGATGATATTATATGAAAATGGCATTTTATCTAAAAACCATTTCAAATCATTGAGAGGATACTTTTGAGAAAACCTTTACTGAGGGATTTGCTTAAAATAACAACTTAAGGAGTTTTTAACTTTTCGGGTATTTAAGAATTCATGACTTGTGGAGGACCGAAGTAATTCATGATCTACATACAATCACTTTTCGACCTTAGATAAAATTTCGGTACTTTTAGTATTAAGCTGAAGGAATTGAGACACAACCATCTCTATTTTGAAAATGTATATAAATAAACAATAAAAAAGAGTTTTAAATTCTGATTGAAAGTCATTCTTTTACTTTCAGTGAAAATTTTCAAAATATAGCCCTCGAGATGGAATTTTAATAAAACATTAACTTAAATTCTTGCTTTTCATGTAACTGGATCTAGAATTAATTTTGTAGAAAAATCCATTTTAACTTTAAAACACATGACACATTTGGAGATTATTTCAAAAATATTTTCCTTTTTTTTTCATGGGTGTAGAATCCCTTTTATCATACCACTATCTCAGTGGTTTCTCTAATTTTGAATTTTGTGAAAAAAAATTTTGGAGACTAGAAAATAGTGGAGTTTAAAATAATTTAAGAGTTTACAAATATCTTAAATGTTTTTTTAAGTCAATATTTTGAGAGAAAATATACAAAGTCTCAGAAGAAATATGAAAAGCAAAAACCTTACTCTTTGGAAATACGTAAAGTACAAGGATCAAGAATTTCACAATTATATCAAATAATTTTCATTACTTCGTTTAATATGTATTCATCATCTTACACTTGCATATTCATTGACATTTAATAGCATATTCATCTAACCTTGGTTCACCTTTTTAATGTTTTGGCCTCTTGGCCGTATCCAATGATCTTGGTTCACCTAATATTTATCATATATATTCTCTAGATATGTCAATGGGTATGAAATGCATCCTTTAGGTCCTTTTAGGTATGGATTAGTTACCATTTTGTTCTTAGTATTAGGTAAAATTTTGGTTGAGTAAATTTTAGATAATTGAGGTCTTTTGGTCATTTGGTTGGATTCCATTAGTGTCTAATCTGTAAGTTCCTCATTATTTGGTCTCTTGAATTGTCTAATTAGTTTAGGAATAATCCTAAAAGCTTAGGTTTCTATTTTTACTAATTTTATCAAAAGTCTTACTACATAAGTCCAATAATAACCTTTATGGATTAAAAACCACTTTCAAGCATTTATACTTGTGCACTTTCTCTAAAGTTGGATTCATTGTGCTCCTAAATCACAACCCTTTTCTAGAGAATCATTTTTCAATTTTTCTAGTCCAGTAAAATTATGATTTTACCCCTTAAAACCCTAAAATTTTCTATTTTGGTACATAGTGTGTTCTAATCAATTTATCTTTCACATACCCCTCATTTAATCCTTTATTTCATTAACTTAATTTAAGTTAAACATTTTAGAGTTTATAAACTTAATTTTTTAGATTTTATAGAACCATAAAAATGACTAAAATGCCCCTAAAATTTGTTCAAATATTCAATTTATGCCTAGATTATTACAACATTTTTACTTTATTTGGTCACTTTATCTAAGGTCATAATCTACTCTATTCAACCATAAACTCAAGGTCCATAATAAAAAATTATTATTTCATCAACAAAATTCCAAGATACACCCCAAAATGCCCATGCATGTCATCAATTCTATCATCAAAACTCTTACCAAGCATTATCATGTCTTTAATGACTCTTTGATCTCCAAAATCCCCAAATTTGCTCCTTGATCAACTTGTTCCTCATTCAAAATCAAATAAATGAGGTAGAGATGTGTTGGGATTGTTGACTCAAAATCGTAATAAGATTTGGAGAGGAATTTTTCCTATTTCAAATGTAAGAAAGATTCTTTAATTGTGTAGGAAAATATTTCTTTTGTGGGAAGAATTCCTATTTTAATGTAATTCCTATTTAGGTGAGTATCCTTATTTGATTGAGAATGTAATAGGCAACATTATATATAAGAGTATTACATGAGAGATTATTTGACTTTTGCCCAAATGAGTTTCGCCCATAAAGAAGGGGCATTCTCACAAGTGTGAGAGATGTGAGGGCCTTTTCCCAAGAGTGAGGGACTTTTCCCCAAACATATGAGAGGGAAAATATTGTAAGAGGGTTTGCAATTTTTTCGTTCAAAATTGCACTTTGATGATAGTGAATTATTTTGCAAGGATAGTGGATGTAGGTCTGTTAAGACCAAACCATGATTCACTTAGATTGTTTGATGTGAGCATTCACTCTACTGACCAACTTAGAAAGGAGGGTGATGACAGTGGCAAATGTAGTGAGGTGCAAAAAGATATTTCAGCAAGAAATGACAAAGTGGTGGGTAAAAGTTCAAAGGATAAAAGTGATATAAACATTAAGTGCCCTACTCATTTCACTTGGGATGGTAGTCAGGTAGAGAAAGAGAGGAGGAAAGAAGTGTGGAATAGATGCCTACAAAATTTCAATAATATATTTGGTATTGAAGTTAAGGAGATTAACTTTGGTAGTTACAGTGTTACTAAAAGGCAATTTAAAGAAGAAATTGGAAAATGGGATGATGTAATTAAAGAATATATTGTTGATATGGCTTTGGATAGAAAGAGCAATACATTAAACAGACCTGCAACTAGTGAGTTACTTAATAATGCACCCGTCCTTAGCTTTAATGATGCATAAGGAATCCTTATTGAAGATAAAGCTAAACCTGTGATTCATGGAGAATCTAAAGTTTATGACATTGATGGAGATGCAACCTTAATTGGCCTGAATTCAACAGATGCTACAAATGCTCAACCTCTAAATATGCACACAATCTAACATACACAAAATTGTGACTCTTGAAGGGAAAGAAGATCCAATCATGTGAGAATGCAATTATAATATGAGGACTTCAATTATCTAGACTATGATTTAAAAGACATGGATGAAGACATGATAGAGAGGTTAGTTGAAAAATAATATGAATAAGCAAGAAAATGCTACCCAAATAGAGAAAAAGAATCTTAGAAGGCTTATTGGAACTAATGTTAAGATTCAAAAACCTATAGAGAAAGTTTAACAAGAAAAAGAAGGATGAATAGGAAGCTGAACAACATTATAATTATGCAATAAGTTATGAGTTGCACACTGAAAGTGAATATGGTGATGAAGTTGTGCAGAGGTTCCTTGAGTTTGATGTTATCAAAGACATGGATTACCATACTTTCAATGTTAGTGTGTTGTTTAAAGGCAAGCATGGGTTTAAAAAAAGTGTCACTAAAAATGGTATTAAGTATAGACATCAACCATAGTTTAGGAAAAATGAGATGATTAGAGTGGAGGAAGTATAATATAACAAGAAATGTAAGTGGAGATTATATGCAAGCATCAAAGATAGAAAGAATCTAGATGACCCCAATTTCCAAATAAGGTCTATAAACTTAAGACACAAGTCCTAAATTTTATAAGAATTTCATCTCATAACTAAGTTCCTACCCAGCCATTAAAGAAAACCCTTATTGGCTTGTAAGCTCAATAATTATAAGAGTTTCTTTAGAATTTAAGCTCACCATAGGAAGAATGAAAGCTCACTAATGGGAATGAGGCATCTCAATATTATAAGCTTCATAATTATAAACTAGAGATATTTAGAAACAACCCAGGTTCAACTGTTGAGTTTAAGAAGGAGACAAGGGGATTTGAGGGGATGTATATTTGTTATGGGGCTTTAAAGGCATGTTTCAAGGTTAGTTGTAGGAAAATAATATGTTTGGATAGTTGTTGGCTAAAAGGTACATATGGATGTCAACTTAAGTGCAGTAAAGATAGACCTAATGATTGTATTAGTCTATTGCATTTGCAATTGTTAAGAAGGAAAATATGGATTATTGGAGATGGTTTTATGGCTTACTTAAGGAAGATTTTGAAATATATAACTCATCACAGTGGACCTTTATGTCTAATCAATATAAGGTATGTTGTCATTTTTTTTAAATATGTTTTTGTTGTTAGGTTTTAAATGTAATATAAATTCTATTTTTTTTGTCTTGTTTCTTGGTTGCAGGGTTTGAAGAATGTGATTGAGAGGGTCTTTCCTATTGCTAAACACATGTGGTGAGTTAAACACCTATGGACAAACATGAGGAAACATTTCAAGGCTAAAGAGTTTAAAGATCTTCTTTAGGCTCATGCAAGAGCCAGCTATATGAGCTGTCTAGATCATTGCTTGTAAGATGTTAAAGAAAAATCAAAATAATGCCTTGAATGGATGAAGGCTAAACCCTTTCGTCATTGGTCAAGGTCACACTTTATTACATATATTAAGTGTGATACCCTATTGAACAACATATGTGAGTGTTTCAATAGGTATATCCTAGATGCCAGAGTCAACCCATTATAACAATGCTTGAGATTAGTAGAAATCAAATTATAAAGAGGATGATAAGAAAAAAGAAAAAGTTTGAAAACATGTTACAAATAATAAGTTGTTATGCCAAAAGATCCAAAAGAAACTAGAGAAAATTTAAAATGCAAGTGGAGATTATTTTCCTAGTATTATTAGTGGCCCGAGAATGCAGATTCATAGGAAAGGGCATCAATTTGTTATTGACTTACAAACACATACTTGTACCTACAGAAGGTGGCAATTAATAGACATTCCTTGCCAACACACTTTAGTGTGTATATATAAGAAAATGAAGAGCCTGAACATTATGCACATAGCCTCTACTATGTGAAGATTTCCATGGATGTCTATATGAACACACTTGATCCATTGAATGGTATGGACATATAGCCTAAGTCAGATGAGAAGTACATTATCACACCACCTCTTAGAGTGCTAAAGAAAAGAGGTAAAAAGCTAATTAAAATGAGACAATAGGCTAAAGAACTCAAGATGGCAACATCTAAGAAGAAAGTTTCACAAAGGGTTTAGAGGGAAGGAAATAAGGATAATGATGGCCATGGGATAACAGTGAAGTTTCCTAAAAAAAGACTAAAGGCCAATTGTGGTAAAATAGGGCATAATATAAGATCATGTCTAAAGAAAAGTGGCTCAACACTCAAGTTAACACACATGTTATGTGTCTCTTTCTATATATCATATATTTGTATTGAATAAATTACTAGATATTAAGTTATGTCATATAATTGTATTAAATAAAAACATGATATTGGGTTATGTTATAGGCTAGACATGTAAAGAATAGTGTACATAATAGCCTGCAAGTATAATTCATATCCTATTTAAAACTTTTGTATATTTTTTAATTTAAAAGGTAACCATTTTTTACTCTTTTTTTTTATTTTTTGTTGATGGCAAGCAAATGGAGCATCAAGTCAGATTCATATGGAAACTATAAATGAAATTGGGACAACATAACACACACAGCAACAAGAGGTAACTCTATACTTTTATAAAAATTAAATTGTAAATGATTGTTGTTATGTATGTTATGTTGCAGTTTGAAACACTTTGTATTTCTTTCATACATAGAACTACTCAAACAGGACTAAAAGACTTGTCTGATCTATATCATGAGCATCACTATCCTGCTACTAGGGTAAGGCAATATACTTTTTGTGTAAATGTTCAATTGATATATATATTGACTTGAATTCCTGATATAATGAACAAATATGGTGTTTTAGGATTTATTGAGTTTATATGATTTATTTGGGCTTTGTTGTGTTTATTCTACTGATATGTTATAAATATTTATTGAGGAAAATAATAATTGAATGGTTTTGTTGAGTTTAATATGTGTGAGGCTCCATCTGAGTGGACCGCGGGGATCTTCCAGCGTGCCTCCGAGTTTATGGCTCGAAGGAAACAAACCACTGGAGGTCGGATTGTGCATGGCATCACGGATTATGGCCAAGTCCCATAGTTGTATATCCACAAGGGTTCGTTGGCATGCACATGGTGTGTTAAGTGTACAAAGTCTCCACCTAATACTTTAAGAAAACATATTTTCCTCAGATGATTAAGAAACCTTTTATGGAAACTCCATTTTTAGAAAAAATGATTTTTACCCAATTGAAAAGGCTATTCTTTTGAACCAAAAGGGGTTCGAGGATTCGTGATCTAATAAAACAATTTTATGAAAAAAATAGTTTTTACCATTTTACACAGTAACTTTTGGCTTAAAAACATATGGTTTCGGTTAAAATAGGGTTTTTATGTATGCATGAACAGATATCATGGTGCATGAACAATTTAGACATGGAAAAAATTATGCATGAGCAGGCTATGATGCATATGAAAAATCATAAAGCAGTAAAACAAAGATTGTCCAAGGGTCCTTCTTCTAGCCCATTTCGGGTTCTAAGGAAGGCAAACTTCCCCAAATAAAGTGATAAATAATTAAATTACATGGAAAAATCATAGAAATTAGGGGATCTCCCCTCCAGTCTTAAGATCTGGGAGGAGCACACATTCCCTAATACAAATCCATACACAAGTAATAATAATAATAATATGAAATAATTGTTGATACAACAAATCAAGTAAAATAATAATGAACAAATAACAAAGGAATTATAAAATAAGAAAATAATAATAAAAGAAAATTCAATTTTGGAGTTGAAGGCATGTAATGGCTTGTCGGTGTATCCCTTTGAATGGAAATCAAACCCCATGCCATTCTCCCTTCTCGTGAAGGGTGGGGGTATTCTGATAACAATGGAGTGGTTTTGAATGTTCAGTAGCTAATCAATTTTAATTAATAAAATTGTTAAACAGAAGGCCATTAACCATTTCAGATTTCAATTAATGAAAAATTGATTTTGAATATGAATTGATTACCTAAGTTCATTTTAGGGTTTGATTGGATTCATTTTATGAAAAATAGATTTTTAGTAAAACATGCCTCAATCAGATTAAAGGGCTTAAAATTGAATTCTGATAAAAATGACTTCATTCAATTCTAAAGGGCTTAAAAGAAAATGATTCAGAGATTAAAGGTAAGTAGTATACTATACCAATTTTACCTTTTGTTTTTGAGGTTTTGGAATTGGTGGATCGGAGGGCTTGATGAAACCAAAGCGAGTCTCTGTTGTGTTTGAAGAGGACAGGTGTTTATCTGTCTATCTAAATTGGAACTGAAAGGATTGAACTACTTAACTGATAGAAAACGTGGAGTTTTTAGTGAAATTCCTAAAGTTTGGATTGATTGAGGAAAGATCGTAGAGTTTTGAGGCTGTTTAGGAGTGTCTAAAGGCTGAAAAATAAGTTTAATTACGTTTGAAATTCGGTGGAAATTCTTTGTTGAAATTGTTTTGAAATGTCAAAATTTATAGGGATTTGTGCCAGAAACCATAAGGCAAGACACGTACGTTTTGGGCCAAATGCATACATGAGGCCAGAAATGCATGTGTGCGAACTGAAACACACAGTCTATTTAGGCTAGGTTTCTAGGCCCAATTTTCTAAGTCTAGTTTGGTCCGATTTGATTCAGTTTTTTGGGTCTGTTTGAAGTCCGATTTGAGCCCAGTTTGAACCGTTGGGCTTGTATTGACAAGCTGGATTTAATGGTGCCAAATCTAGGGTTCATAATTGCTCCCCTTAGCTGTCTCATTTGCAAAAACGTGACTGATAAGTGTGAATGCAATAAATGCATAAGTGGATGATTTGCCTATAAAAGGGCTTGAAGCTTTCATTTTTACTTACAGTTTTCATTTGTTGCTTTATCTTTCAAAGTTTCTCCTTTTACCTTTCTGGTTTGGTGAGACATTTTTGGATGATATCGGGTGACACTTTTGAGGAGGAGAAAGATTTATCAGCATGCTTTAGTGCATCTTTGTTGGGAGAGGAGATCCCGTCTTTTGACATTCTTGCATTCAGTAGGGTTGCTGACGACCTACAATGCAGTTTTACTGTGGATGAGTTGTTCAGTAATGTGCTTGACCCATTTACTAGTTTACCTGATTATGCTATTGTTCTGTTACCAGAGTGGGACACTACAGATCATATACTTGTGGATTGACCGGAGCCAAACATGCCTACAAATGTTGACCTTCTCGAAGACCATCAGGACCATGTGAGTTGGCATGGCTTTCCCTGAGTAAGTTTTTTTATTTCCTACTCGGCTTAAATTTTTCGTGTCGATTTTTTTTTGTTACAAAAATAGTGTAGAGTTAGAAATGATTAGAAAACAACACTGATATTGAATATGTACTTGTAGAATGGTAATTTTAGCTAAAGAGGAGGTAGATCAAATCTAGTGAGAGTAATAACTTTCTTGCACGGGCACGAGGCTATGGCTCGGCGCATTGCTCCTGCTCACCTTACTGGTTGGCTGAGTTTATATGGAGAGCGAACTCCTAACAAGAATCTGATCTTCACCCTTGCGGAGAGGTGGTGGTGGACCACCAACACTTTTCACTTACTAGTGGGAGAGATGACTATGACCCCCTTTGAGTGATCTTGCTTGACAAGTATGTACTTCGAGCGTAGACGTGTTGTTTTTTATACAAAGACTTACCCGGACTATGATGTGGCTCATTTGATTGGGGAGCCGTTGGAGTGCAATTCTGCTTGGCTGCTTTTTAGAATTGACTTGTTGTCCCGGATGGACCTAGCACAGTATTATGTTGAACAGTGTGCTAGAGTCTACCTACTGATCATCTTATCCATTATTTTTCTATATAATGAAGTCGGTTGGGTTGATCTGGGGATCTTAGCTTCATTAGAGGTTTTGGACGAGCTCAATGAGTATGACTAGGATGGTGCCGCTCTGGCTGCTGCATACAGAGGTATGGGCATTCTGTCCTGGCTTACTAGAGTTGCCATCCCTACGACTATCATTCTTTGGGAGGTCAATGTTTCCCTTTTTATTTGCAGGTTGCCTTGATTTTGGTATATTACTGAGTTGTCCTCTTCTTTTGTAGCTTTGGGCCTTTGCCCATATCAAGACAATTACTCCCAGGATCATGCACCAAGACCAGCTTCCCTTTCTATTGGGGAGGATATGGTACTATGAGTCTTAGATCCCAGCCCATGACTGTTTCACTTTCTATAAGTATCGACGCATTCCGGCCACATTGATTGGGGTATGCTCTGATGTCTACACCCTTCTTTCATATGATTTTCTAACATGCCTTTGGTAATTGTAGGTCATTTGGAGGCCCTTCCATATGATTTTGCTAAATGGTGAGGACCACCAAGATATTACTATCACTTTCACCTAGAGATGGATTCCACTTAGTTCGTCTGATCTGATGGATTTCTTCCTCAGAGAGCGCATGATGGCTCAGTCTACCGAGGAAAGGATGGTACCTAATAATCCACAGGTAGAGATGAGGGAGCGATTGCCCAATGCTTTTCAAATCTACTAGAGAGTGGGTAAAGCTCAAGAGTACTTCCTACTTATAGATGCCTTGTATCTGGATTTTATGGCATCTTGTTTGATGGTTGGGATGCCTCCATTCCAGACTGGCTTGGGTCAGGTTCAGAGAGTGGGCACTTCAACTAGCTCAAGGCGGAGGCTCCGTGGTGGGAGTAGTCATCAGGACATGGGTCACTATAGCTCTACTTCTTTGGGTATGAGTGCCTCCACATCAGGCATGCCATCTAGTTCCAGTCAAACCTAGCATGCGCTTCCTCATATTATCGATTAGGTCTTCTATATTAATGCCTCAGGAGTCAGTCGGGTTCATCATATGGGTCATGAGTATACACCTGGAGAGATACTGTTGGACTTCACTCATCATCTAGACACAATGAGCTTTCTTTAAATCCCTTATTGTTTGTATTTTCTGTTATAAGCTTTTGACCTTTTTGATTTGTCTGCTCTTTGCAGGTTCTTGGTCTGATTCATGGTTAGGGTGTTGATATATATCAGAGGATGATATTTAGCTTTAGTACTACTCATTTAGAGTTGAGTATTCTGAGGAGCCATCTAGAATCGAGGGTTGTCAGATGCCACAGGGTGCTGGTCAATCCTGAGGAGGAGGTTAAGGTTGGGACTAAAGATGATGCATGATTCCGGCCTCAGTTGCAGGCTTTTGTAAAAACAATTCCAAATTTGTCTTGTACATTGATATTTTTATGAAAATTCAGAAAATTTTCATTTTATTTCATGATTTTCAATTTTTTTTAAAACAAGTTTATTTGAAAAGTTCGATTGAAAAATATTTTGGGTCAAAAATCGAGTGAAAATAGATTCGGATTGGGTCGGAACGAATCATTTCGATGGTTAAGTGTGGCAGCTAAATGCATGCGCTTAGGTTAAAACGTGTGTGTGTTTGTCCTGTCTCATGCATTCAGCCTTTCGAACTCAATTTTCCCCCTCAGTTTGCATGCCACTATAAAAAGGAGTACAAAATTCAATTTTTTAACTCAGAAAATCACTGGGGAGTGAAATTATTTGATAGAAAAAGTCAGTTTCTTTTCTTTTTTCCCACAACATGGAACATGAAACCCTTTTTTATTCACATGATGCATGGTTGGTGCAAGAAACTGGACCGAGTGAGTAGAATCAGCCTTGAAAAATATGGCATGAGTTCTTTCCCGACACTTAGGGGAGTCAAGATAGACTGGGAAATTTTAAATGCCTGCATACATTTTTGGGATCTAGTAGATTACGTGTTTTGCTTTGGGGCAAGTATGGATGAGAAGTGTCTGACCTTTGAGGAATTTTCAGTTTTTCTCTATACGAGCCCTAAGGTTGAGCTGCTGTTCCAGTTGAACAGTTATGTTATTTCAATTCATTCAAGAAGTTACTACATTTGAGCATAGAATTGTAAAGGATGACCTGATCGACCTGCCTGCTTTGGATGAGATATTTTAGAGGGAATCAAAGGATGACTCTACCTGGATGGCCTAGAGATTGTAGGCCTATGCTTTTGGGTTAACAACAAGCTATATTTTTGTGAGCCTAATTAGATGGGGAGATGCAAGGGTGGCTGATCTGATACCCCATATAGGTGAAGGTAAGTCAATTGTGGGGATTATTTTGGCTGAGACAATGCTGAGCTTGGACCGCCATTGTAATTCAGGGGGACCTTGGTCAATAAGTCCAATTCTGCTCCAAGTATGTAGACCTTTCTTTTATGCTCGTCTGTTTTAGCATCTTTTAAAGCTTATCTTTCATTTTTACTTTAGATCAAGCCGAGAGACCATCTCAAGATTGTTCTTGTACCTGATAGACCAGACTACTTCGCTACTTGGTATTAATCTTGAAGGATTGTCATTCGCTTTGACTTTGAAAGGGACTAGATCAGCTGGCTAATGGAACTAAATCCTTTGGATTTTCTTTGGAAGCCTAAATGGTACACTATCAATATAGTTCATACCAAGGAGTCAAGGATACAAGCATGTGCATTTGCTTGGTTTCAAGTATGTTTCTTGGTATTAGGCTACTAGATTCCTTCGTCAGATGGGACATGAATAGGATGTGCCCCTAGATGGTCGTTTATTTGAGGTGACTATGGTGAATGATCGAGTAGCTAAAGTTGTTCTCTTTCGTTGGATCAGAGACTTTTCGAGGGCAATGATGGTTTGGGGTGATGACATGGCAAGTTGTCTGAGAACATTAAATGGTGGATAGATGCATGTTGGCATAAAGAGAAGGCAAAACAATATGCTCTTCAGACTAATATTGAAGGTTGAGCCTGAGTCTAGAGTTAGGTTTTGAGAACAAGACTTTTTGTTTTGTCTGTTTCTTTTTTGGTTTTCTATCTCAAATATCTTGTTTTGGATATTCCAAAAAGATGAATAAGACCTCAATTTTTTTGTTTTGTTTTAAGCTCTTATTTTTGCCTAAGCCACCCTTTTTATTTCAACTTAGCGAGCTACCTTTATTATTGCCTAGACCACCTTTTCTAATTTCAGTCTAGCAGGTTATACCCTTAATTTTGCCTAAGCCACCCTTTTGGGATTTCAGCTTAGCGAGTTTCATTCTTTTTTTTTCTAGATTTTATTTATTCATTTTAACTATTGTATGCAGTGTTAAGGAGTCCAAATATGAGTGAATGAAACATTTTGATTTTATTGAATGCTTTGGACTATACCCTATGGGAGTTGCATATGTATCTCCATACATTGAATTTTTTGAAAATTTGAATTCAGAATACAACTTTATGATTTTGGAGAATCAGGTCCACATAGTTCTTGTTACATAAATGATGATACCTAAATGCATGCTCATGCAACAAGAACACTATATGGAGTACTTCTTGAGCTGATCGAGATTGGTGGAATGACTAAACTCATTATCATCAATGTCCATCAGTATGACGCCTCTGCTTGAGATGATCTTCTTTATGATGTATGGTCCACTCCAAGGAGGTCTGAATTTCCCTCGAGGGTCATTCACAACTTGTTTGATTTCTTTGAAGACCAAGTTACCTTCCTGAAGGTTATGACTTTGAACCCGTTTGTTGAAGTTTTTCACAAGCCCGATCTAATAGTTCTATGTATGATGGAGTGCTTCCAATCTCTTTTCATCAATCAGGTTGAGTTGATCATAATAAGCTTGTTTCCAGTCGAGTTCAGAAATTTGAGCTTCTTGGAGAACTCTGGCTATTTGGATTTCTAACTCTATAGTGAAGACTGCTTCCATCCCATAGACTAAAGGGTATGGTGTGGCTCTGGTAGCTAACTTGTATGTGGTTCTGTACTCAAGGAGGGCACTTGGTAAATGTAGGTGCCAACCTTTGTGATTATTGGTCATCCTTTGAAGCATGTTCTTTAATGCTTTGTTGGTGGCTTCAACTACACCATTGGTTAGAGGCCTATATGGGGAAGAGTTGTGGTGCTCTATCTTTTCCTTTTGAAGGAGGGTGACCTCTTCTTTCTGAAAGTGAGAGCCATTATTTGATATAATTTCATATGGGGCACCATATCTAGCAATGATGTTTTCCTTAATGAATTGAGCTACCTTTTTTCAGTCCAAAGTTTGGTAAGGTGAAGCCTCGACCCATCTGGCGAAGTAGTCAATGGGGACCAAGATGTACTCATGACCAGTAGATGAATTTGGTGAAATCTTTCTAATAACATCAATGCCCCAAACAACAAAGGGCTAAGGTGTAGAAATTGGATTGAGAGGTGAAGATGACAACTTATGGAGTTTAGAATACTCTTAACATTTAAGGCACCTTCGAGCTAATCGACCACAATCCCCATCATGGTGAGCCAATAGTAGCCTTGGTTCATGATCTTTTGAGTTAACGTCCAACCATTCATGTGGGTGCCATCTGTGCCACCATGGATTTCTTCCATGATTTTAACACACACATCTAAGGTGGATGCCATTCCACGTCTTTTTGTATAAGATATCACCTCTAGGGATGTACCCACTAGCTAGTTGCCTAATAGTTATCCTTTCAGATTTGGAGGCGCCTTCAGGATATTCACCTCTATTGAGGTAGACATAGATGTTCCAGTACCATGGTTTCTCTTCGACTTCTTAAATGTCCATGTAATGAGCTTGAAAGCTCAATTGGCACTTAATGCTTATCGAAATAGGGTGGATAATGAATCCATCATGTATTTCTATCATAGATGCAAGGGTTGCTAGTGCGTTAGTGAACCTATTTTGAGTTCTTGGAATGTAGTGAAAAGATAACACATCAAAGCTATTGGCCAACTCTTCGAGGCACTTATGATAAGGAACCAACCACTCATCTCTAATTTTCCATTTCTCGAGAGCTTGTGAGACAATGAGGTTTGAGTTTCCATATACTTCTAAGTTTCTGATGCCAATCTAGAGGGCTGCTTCTAATCTAGACACACATGCTTCGTGCTCATCTTTGTTATTGTTTACCTCAAAATCTAGCTTGATTGCAGGAGGCAAGCTCTCACTATAAGGCTTAAGGAACACCAATCAACATAACCTTTGTACTTTGTAGCTTCATCAAATTACAGCTTCCATGTTTCAGTTTGAAGAAATAATATTAAAAGGTGGATACGGAGTCACACAGCGAAAGCAAGAAAAATTTTCTAGAATTTTCCAGCAATTTTTTTTTGCAAAAATCTGATGTTACTCAGTTTTTGGTTTTCAAAACTTTTATGAAACATTTACCATGCCAAAACACTTTTGACATGGTTGGGTGTAGATATTCATTAAAGTCTTTAACAAATTATCAAACCCTAAGATGGACCCATATTCAATATTAAGGATCTTTCCAATTATTATGCAAAATACAATAGAAACAAAGAAGGGTTAGAATGTATGATATACTTAAACTCCCTCCTTTGTTTAGCTCCCCAAGTGTGAAGCCTCTAGTTTGACACACACCGAAGCTATCCCTTGGCTTGTATCTCCTTTCCTCCTTGAAGAAACTTGAACCCTCTCTTTGGTTGCCTAATTTGTTGGTTCTTATTTCTTACTTGAGAATTTGAGACCTTAGGGATTGTGTTTGGACTTTGGTGGAGAACACACTTGAAATTAAACTTTCTCTCACTAGTTCTTGAGAGTTTCTCTCTCTAAATTCTTGAAGAAGAAGATGAATAGTAAAGAAATTCAAAGAAGTGTATTACTTTCCAAGTGTGGTTGGCCACCAATATGACAATAGCCTACTAATTTTGACTTATCTTCTTTCCACCAAACTTCCTTAAATTAATTAAGATAGAGTACATCACAGATGATGGCTTCTTACTCCATCATCCTTTAACTTATTTAGCTAAATAAATAATCAATTAATCAAAGTGATTAGGATAAGTAATTGGTAGGAATCATCTTTTCCTATAATTAATCACATCTCATGTAGATTAATTATTATCAACCATAGTCCATATCAATTTAGTCATGTCCATTTGTATCCAATACAAACTATGGCATGATTGAATAAATTCCATAACAAATTAGACTTCAAGATATGCTAGAATCTTTGTAAATTTAATTACAAGTCTGACCCAATGTAAGTTAATAATTAATTAAACTCTTTAATCAA